>JASDQU010752333.1:43944-54318 GCA_032191745.1 Picea mariana | reverse complement strand
AAATATCAAAACATCAATCTTAAAATAACTTGCATCAAGAAAATGTGGCTCCAAAGTTACAATGAAAAACACAAAATATAAATTATAGAACCTATTTTTACCTGAAATGAATCCTCAAATTGGCATATAGTAATCTTGCTATGATAAAGAATTTCCGACCTACTCCAAAAATAGAGGAAGAACATATCACAAGAATAACATCATTTGTGTTATTCCATTCACTATTTCTTGCACCGCCAATGGAACACATATACCGAAATAAGTGACCCCTAGGCCCTCATATATATTGGATTAGATCAAATCTTACAATATATCAATTTCCCAATTCTCATTTTGGTGCTCATTTTCTTTGTTATGAACATGACCCTCTCTAGATGGACTATCATTATGAGCCTCAAAAGAATTATGTTATGTATAAAGTTCATTAGAGAGACTTGTTATATTGTTTTCTCCCCTTGTATCACAATCAGATCGCCAAAGAGCTAGTTCTCTTTGATAGGGAAAAGTGGTAATGTCATGCTTTGTTACATATAATATTAAACATATATCCATATGTTTATCAAGCTTGTTCCTCATCTTTGACTTCAAAAATGATAGTACACTAAACATTCTCTCATCTTCCACTGATCCCAAAATCATGGTTTGACACAAATCCGCTAATTTAAAATATTCGAATATGTTTTCGTGTAAGTATTGGCTAGCACCTAAAATAGTCCATAATCATGTTATTGCACCATATTCTAGAGGATTCTCCAAAGCATGAAATTGATTCCACATTGTTTCAGTGAAGCATGTGGCTTGTTGAAACAATTTTGATTGATCCAAAATACCTTCAACCTGTTCTCCATGTATCTCAACCTTCTTGCAAAAGTGGTCCACTAAAGTATTTAATTTTGCCACAAAGTCACGTTTTAAAGTAGGTTGACATTTTATATTGTTCCAATATTCAGGGTACACCACAAACATGGCCTCCAACAATTCATCTCGAGGGAATTGTTCTCTTATCTCCGATGAAAGTGATTTTGCAATTTCTATCAAGTTGCGTCTCACTGAAATGACAACATTGTCGAATAGGTCTCTTGACACAGGGCGCTCTTTGGTGGTTCATCATGTCTCATCAATATAATGAAAAGGAACCATATACCCACGCACTTCCATACATAGTATGCCTTTTTCATCAAACTTCAAATAATTTTCAGTGTTTTCTATATCAATGATCGTATTCCAATTTGTATATCGCGGACCTGCGAAAGACTCTGGCATTGTATACAAATTATCCAATGAAAGGCATGCAAATTTTCTTGCATTTGTGTATTCTACAATATAGATTGTGCGACTTTGAGACATTTTCATGAGGAAATTCATTTCATCTAGCATAGGAAGAATTGCAACCAATGTTAATAATGTCTCTATGTCAGTTAGTCAAAAGAGAAGATATTGAGCTTTATCTACACTGAAGCGATGTTCATACATCACCCTTACCAAGGACTGGTACTCACTAAATAATCTTTGAGCTGGTCTATTCTATGAGATCCATCTTGTATAAACATATTTTAATATCTTATTTCCATCTGTAACGCCGTCAAAAAACAATTTAAACTCTGAAAATCATTTGGAACTACAAGAAAGATATGCATAATCCTCTCGTACAAGATATTCAACTTTTGAAACCGATGGAAACATGCTTACTATTTTAAATGCAAGATTCATCCTATGAGCCATACAATGAATACTCAACATATACGGTTAAGCTAATAGTTGTAGTCTAACACAAAGGCCATTCCTTTGTCCTTTCATTATTGATGCTCCATCCCCTCCAACACATACCAATTTTTTTACGATCATTAAAGGATCCATGCCACCAGTTTCCTTCAAACTATTATTAACAATTTCATAAATATTTTTCGTTGTATAATTCTCCTTCATTTTATGAACCCCAAGTAGATAGGAATGCCTAATATGGTCATTAACAATATAAATACTCATACAAATCCACGAAGTATTATCAATAGTTGTAACCTCATCCAAAGACAATGACAAAAACCTAGCACTTGCAATCTTCTCTTTCTTATCATTATTTTCTACTTGAGCTAGATATTTTTCCCATTTCCAACCACTCGTTAAAGACCAATGAGAAGATGGAAAGTTTGGCATTTGAAGAAAATATAGATATTTCATGTAATCTAGATAATATGGCATAAGATGCCCTTTAGATAAGATGTGAAATCCAGTGCTTAATTGAATTGTATTGGATAACAAATGTCTTTCCATCGTCTTTTCAAATAGAGATGTGATGCTTCCTCCACCTGCCTCGAGTTTTTGCTTACTTATTAAATATTCATTATATTCATCAGCATATTTGACATGTCGACATTCCTCGGAAGATTTCCATATGACAATAGATTTATCTTCACCATCTACAATTTTATTTTCATACACCTTTCCTACATGCTTCTAAATTGTATCTAACTTCATCTGAAATGTCGTTGGCGTGCCAAGTTTCCAACTACATATATTGCATCAAACTTTTGGTTTCTCTTTCTCATGTTTTGGAGGTAATGGTTCAATAAATGGAAATTTTTAGACCTAATCTGGTTGGAAGCCTCTCCCTATGTCTCATTGGCCTTTTTGTCTTTTCCGTGAATTGGTTATGTTCTTTTCCAATGAAATATTTTTGACATTTGTACTGCCAATTTTTAGTGAAAATGCATTTATCTCACTTTAATCACTAGAGGAACATATTTCCTTATCTATTATTTGGATATTAGATGCATTCTCACAAGAGTTGACATCTCTTTCACTGATAGGTTGCTCAAAAGAGCTCGAAGCATGAAGAGAATGTGGATCCTTGGATTGAGGTCTTTGAAAGTATGATGAAGATCATTTTGTCTTGATCTTTTCTTCCCATGATCGATGTTTGACATCTCAATAAATATTCCACAGTTGAAATTTCAAATTGATCTATAAGCCAAAAGTCAAACCTGCAAGAGAAATAATATAAAAATAGTAAAATTCCTAGCAAGTATAGAATATCTTTATGTATTTATATTTATTATCTTTTATTATAAAATCAAATTCTCTAACTTATCCTTTAATGTATATAGTTTCTATGATTCAACATCTACCAAATAACCACATTAATTATCTCATGCTAATCTTCAGCTTGTAACCATTTTATATTTTCAGGATAGTTGTCTTATACTATCTATTGACTACAACCTTATAATGCTTCTATATCCATTATTGACTACAATTTCCCTTTCAACAACCATAGAGATGAATTTGTTGGCAATTGGTACTCTTAAGGAGAATTTGTAGAGGCAAATGAACAAATAAATGGCCATTCAAAGTGCAGATGAATGGTAGAACAGGATCATGCAAAGATATTGAAGATTGATCTGGTATGTTTTTATTATTAACTCTGGTTTTAATGACCTACAATGATGGTTGGGGACCCACATTTATTGATTGCAAGCGAGACAATGATGAATGGGGGCCTAATCCAAAGGGAAATAATCACCTTGAGAATTGTTTCAGTTTATGAACAATGTTATGCATGTCTTAATGGTCAAACTCAATGGTTTCTATGGTTATGTTAGTGTCAGTCTGTTATTCCTGTCACCAGTGACCAAATATTCTCTTACAAGGTTTTTGTTAGGGTCTCAAGTCAAATTTTTATCATTTCATTAGGTTTTCAAAATAAAAATTTGATCACTGGCTAGTGTGTCTAGGTCTATCACTGCTCTTTTCAAAAAATTTCATGTTTCGGTCATTGCCATCACTAAGTGGGATGTGTCATCACTGAAAGTTCATCATCATTATCTCAGTCATACCATCATGTTCCACATTCAGCGACAGGGATACCAATCAGTGGGGAAAAGTGGTTTAAGAGCCTAGACTTGGATGTGAAAAACTACAAACCCTTCATCAAAGGTCACTACAAAGGCATCATTAAGAAAAAAAAAAGTCCTTTTGGACAACTCCTTGAGAATTTTTCTCCATTGATGAGGGTCATTATGAAGTATTTTTCAAGATTGTACAAGTATCATGTCATATTGCTCATTCATTTCACAGGGTTAAAACCACTTAACCTATCCTACTACCTCTACAAGAGTTTGGCTAAAATGGGAGAAAAGGTGCACGATAGACAAAGTGATCATCAAGCCAGCCTTTTTCACCATGCCCTCATCAAAATCATTGTATTGCATCAACTTTCACAAATGAACATCACTGGGGAGACATTCATTCAGTCAAATGTCTTTTTTTCTTCTGCTAGTCAACCTACTAGCCAAAGTACACCATCAACACCATCCAAGCATACTCAGAGATTCCAAGAAACTCACTTTTGGCATAGCAAGAAAAATCTACTCAAAACATGTCACTTGAAGAATCTTTGAAGGCACATTTTCTAGAAATGTCATGTTTAGTCATCCTTTTGTCGAACCGATTGTGGCCAATCAGATATGAAACTTGAGAAACTGGAAGAGGTTTGTGTTACTTAGATGCCAAATTACAATAAATTACATCAGATTTTACACAGATATTACAGCATGAGAGATACATTCACATATTCACAGCCTATTTTTTTCATTGTGCAAAGTCATGTTTTAGACATCTTTTTGCAGAACCAATTGTGGCCAATCAGAGATGAAACTTGAGAAACCGGAGGAGTTTTGTGTTCCTTAGATGCCAAAGTAAAATAACCTACTTCATGTTTTACACATGTATTACAGCATTAGAGATACATTCATCTGGGATTTTCCACATGCTAGTTAAAGGTTTGTGATGATGGTATGCAGTTAGTCAATGTCATGAAAATGCAAAATTGCACACCTGATGAATTTTTTTATGGGATACTTGTCGATGGTTACTTGAAAGCAGGCCAGCTGAAGAATGCATTTGAAATAATGGATATCATGAAAGAATTAGGTTGCATTCCTACTGTTTCGAGCTACACTACATTGGTTCAACATCTTTTTGGAGCAAATAGATACGAAGAGGATATTAACCTCTTTGAGAAAATGTAGGAATGTGGTTGTGAGCCTGATGTTGTAATGATCACAATAATGATTGTTGGGGAGGTAAACCAGGGTCACATTTATGAAGCGTGCAATCTTTTCAATGCCATGAAAAGAAAGGGATTAAACCCTGCATGGAAAACTTATTCTATATTCATTAAAGAGCTTTGTAAAGATGGAAGGTCAAAGGAAGATTGAAAGATTTTGTTGGAGATGAAGGACAGAAGTATAAATCCTGGTGTCAGGATTTTCCAATGGGTTGTTTACTCTATAGAAAATGAAGGGAAGCAAGACAAGGTTGTTGAACTGGTGAGAGTGAAAAAATCATTTAATCTTGTTCAGGAAGAAAAGGAGGTTGAAACAAGAATTAATCAGACTGATATTCCAGATTTCAATCTTGACTATGATATTTATATAGACAACTAGAGGCATTCACAAGATGTCCATACCATTCTTCTTAAGAATCATTCAAAACAAATGCAATCTGATTCTGATGTAGAGGCAAGATGTATATTGGAAAGAGACTATGCAGACTCTGACTTTCAGAAAATACGTGGAATTATTTTAAACAACAAGAATCAATACTCCCTAGAAAAATATTTACAAGAAAGTGAGGTGACCTTCACACCATCTCTTGTGAATGCAGTTTTTCACAGCTGTCAGAAGCATGGATACATTGCGCTAAGATTTTTCTCTTGGGTCCGGTAGTAGTATGGATACTACCATACCACTGACACATACAACATGGCCATCAAAATCACAGGCAATGCAAAATATTTCAGGCATATGAGAGGCTTGTTAGCATACATGAAGAGTGAAGGTTTCCCTATTACAACTAATACATGGACTATCATTATAATTCAGTATGGTAGGGCGGGCTTGAAAAAATCTTCTTTGTTGAAATTCAAAGATATGAAAGATGATAAATGCAAGCCTAATGCAAGTACATATAAATATTTAATCATGTTTCTTTGGGGAAAGAAAGGAATAAATATACAGGCAGCAATGCAAGTGTTCCAAGATATGTTACATGCAGGTTTTATGCCAGACAAATCCCTTTATGTTGTCTTTCTTACAAGTTTGTGTGAAGAAGGAAAACTGATAGATGCTCGAAAATGTGTTGATGATTTACAAAGAAGAGGGTGTTTCACAAGTCAAATTATTTATTCAATTCTCATAAAAGGTTTCTCCATGGTAGGCAAAATGTCATAGGCCCTAGAGTTGGGGGATGAAATGAAAAACTGGGGATGTGTCATTGATGAATATGTGTATGGTAGCCTTCTCCTTGGTTTGTTGAGGGAAGGTCAAGTAAGTAAGGCTTTAGAAATGTTGGAAAGTATGAGAGATGCAGGTTATTTACCTATTGTTCATATTTATACCGCTCTCATTATTCATTTCTTTAGCAAAGATAAATCAAAACAAGCGTTATGGTTTGTTGAGGAAATGAAAAATGATGGTTGTGAGCCAACTGTTGTTACACATACAACATTAATTAGAGGGTATATGAATGAGGGATTAACTTATAATGCTTGGAATACTTTCAATCTCATGAAAGAGAAAGGGTCTCCTCGTGATTTTCAAACTTACTCTACATTCATTCACTGTCTTTGTAGGGCCGGTAAATAAAAAATGGCATTGGAACTACTATATGAAATGATTGAAATCGGTATTCAACCTAGTGTTGTAAACTTCAGGACTGTGTTTTTTGTTTTCAATAGAGAAGGAAAGCAAGAAGAAGCTCTGAGTGTGTTGTGGGCTAAATGGACCTTGTCAATAAGAAGAAAATCTTTCATTTTACCAAAGTATGCATCTTTGCAACCAAATCCTTTTCTGCAATACTTGTAGAGCTTAGTATTTACTAATCTATTGGAATTTGAATCATTGAAGTCATTATTGGAAGATAAGATTAAGGGCAGTGTTGTCAATGTATCATTGTATTTCACATTTTCATAGTAAACTAATATCCAAACAAAATCCATAATTTGCTTAGGAATTTCTCTGATGAGCCAGGCCTTATTGCTAAGCACACTATTCATGCTTGAATTTCATGTCACAACATGTATAATTGCAATAAGATGTTTGTGTGAAATTTGGAACAATAACAATATTAAGGCCACCATCATCCTTCAGGGTCTAACATTGTACTGGTGTTTTATGCAGGACTATTTAAACTAATGGTTTTAGGAACTGACAGCTTCAGACAACTAACAAAGTGTTAGGATTACAAAGAGGATGAACAAGTTGATTAAAATATGTTTATATGGCCAATATAAATAGAATCTTGGATTGAATCTTTGTCAAGTACATTTCTTGAAAATTGTTAAGGAACTTCCTTTCTTCCATCTAACATGCTCTGAGTAATGAAACAAACTTGCTTGATCTACCCTTCATTTCTGAGTTTTGTCCCCTTGTAACTTTTGTCCACTCCCATGCTGTAGTCTTTTTCTGTAAACAAAAACATTTTTTATCGAATACTGAATCAATAATTACATGAATGCCAGAAGTCCGAATATTTTGGAAGAACCAGAGTATTCTTTAGACCAACCAAACTGTTGTAAAAGGCTTCCAAACTATGATGCAAAGAGAGATATTGCATTCTACACTTTTCATCAAATCTTAGTTCAAACATAGAGTACACAAATAGCCTGCTCAAAGCTAATGCGCCTTACAGTTGAGAAATTGTGTTTCCTCCTTGGAGGTCACAAGTTCGACTCCCAAACTAGATAGGGTATGTGCACCTATGCAGACTAAGTATTCAAATTGTTGTGTGGATGGGGTCCTTTGTCCCACAAACAAAGGGGTACTATACGTCAATTTGGCATCTGGCTAGGTGGTCGCCTTAAATTATATTATTATTATTATTATAAATATTTCATATCTAGACAAGACTGATCTAAGATCAGAGCTTGATAAGGAAAAAGATCCAACACTCACCTTTCCTATTTGCACAGAATTTTCACTGTCATTACTCCTAGCATTGAATATTGTATTCCCATTCTTCTTATGAGACTAGGTCATTGTCTTCTTCATTTTTTGAAAGGTCTGGGGTGGAGATGATATAATGAATCTCTTGCACAAACCAAGAAGTCTCATCTGCCAATTCTAGAAGTCTTGTTCCTTTGAGAGAGTTGCATCCTCATTTAGACTGACCAAACTTCTGTGGAAGGCTTTCAAACTATGATGCATAAAGAGCTACTTGATTTTGTATTTTCTATTAGTTCTTATTTTATTCAGAGTGCCAAAATGGCATGCACAGAACTATATATTTGTTATCTAGACAAGGTTGAACTAAGAGCAAAGCTCAATTCAAAAAACGTATCCCACAACTTTGTATTTACACAAACGTTTTGATGTCCCTATTTCCAGCATTGATGATTTGCTCCAGGAGTGTGCTGTCTTCTTTGCTTGTTGAATGGTCCAGGAAGGAGTTGCTTGGGAAGATCTTTTACACAGTCCAAGGAGGCTCAACTACCAAAGCAAGCGGAGCCTAGATAGATTGGGAGGTGCAGATAATTTGAGCCGCTTGGGAGACAGATAGTCCGAGCACCTCCTTGAAATCTGGGTTTCCATAGTGCACATAAATGATTCCAGAAATTCATGGAGCACATGCCAACACCAAATATTTTCAGCATCATTCCTCCAAGAACAGAAATTAATCCACCAGACCCAGCTAGGTTTCAATTCCCCTTAGTCACTCCATCAAAGACAAGGGCACATTTCTTTTGTATTTGAACTATGTGAATGTCTTGTAGTTAGGTAAGAAAAGGCTAACACTAGGGACCCTTTGAACATATGCAGAACAAGACAATCATTTCACTCAAACTTCAAAGTAAACCCTTTCAATAACTTGTTGGCAATGGATATGGTAATCAGCTCCTCCATTCTTTCCTTCCCTTTTCGTGCTCTACTAGGGAATACCAAGACAAGAGATAAAATATTCCTCAAGCTTTTTGTAAATGCTTTATACCAAACTCATATTCAGAAGCATGCACTCGAACTTGTATTTTTTCATGCTGTGGTCTCTAATATATTGAAAAATAAAAGACTGACATCGATTATTCCTCCATACTATCAATATACATCTCATGACAACATAGGCATGGTTTAGACATCCCCAAAGTCATAATTAGCTAGGGATATACTCAATCCAGGTCATATATTACCAACTATGATGGTCACATGGGCACCCAAAAATGTTGAATCGATTCCCACCATTCCCATTCTCATTCTTGCACCCAATTTTAAGACCCTCAAATTTTATTTGTTACCTCTTCTGTGTAACAATTAATGGGAGATGTGGCCCACTTCTAGATTCAAATCAAACCAATTTTTTGATTGTAGCTCAAAACCATTTGTTGATTGTTGTTTACTGCATATGGTTCTAGGTGTGAGTGATTCCAAAACATTTCATCCAAAAACCAGTAGAGAGCAGAGGCTACGGGCCATACCTGAAAAGAGAGGCCTCTCGAGGGAAGTTGCCTCACCAACACTTTATGGTTTCTATGAATTATATACTCATACTCTTAAGTACCATTAAAATTTATATATTTGAGGGAACAAAGAATTTCATTTTAGGCACAATGAGATCATCCAAAAGAAGCCTACCAAACTGGAGGAGTCAAACTTTAATGAGTTATGGTTTTCCAAAACCCTATGATAAAAATGACAAAATGGTATCCAAAGATGAAATATTGGAACAATTAGACATAGAGGGAAACAAAGTGGAGGAAATTGAGAGGTATATTTTATTACAAGAACAATATCAAATGATGAAGGGTAAAATCATGAAGGTGGGTAACACTTTCGTGACAATCGGGTCTCAAAAATTCCTAGCGGCAATTTTTCGGCTAAAAAAATGTTGCTAGGAATTTTTTCGACCGAAAATTTGCACGTCAAATTGAACGGAGCCCTATAAATTCATGTACAATGTTTTTCGGATGAATTATTTTCCTGTGGTAAGAATATTTCAGCCGAAATACCTTTCGGCCGAAAAGTTTATTTTAAACGAATTCCGTTAAAAACTAGGTTTCGATCGAAAGAATATTTCAGCCGAAAACCTGAAAATGGGACTGTTTGCAAGAAACTACAAATTCTCTCCATCTTACTTAATCTTTCGAGGTAGTGGACTCCTACAAATACTCATAATTTAGTTTCAGAATCGATACCAACATTTTTAAAACTGAATCTACTTTCATTGGATATAATTTGTTTTCATTTTCATTGTTTTTATCTAATTTTATTTAATTTTATAAAAAAATCACTACATAATATTTTTAGGTGAGATTATGATTCGGTGAAATGAAAAATCCATATCTCTAAAAATACACAGTGGAAAATTATGGAAAATTGATAGTCA
>JASDQU010752333.1:13407-25221 GCA_032191745.1 Picea mariana | reverse complement strand
ATTTTATAATAATGTCATAAGGAGAGTGAGCATTTGTATCATTCTATGTTCTTAGAGAGAAGGGATGGCTTCGTCAGATAAAGAAGATTTTATTTATGAGACATCAACAAATTGTTTGCATACCTCTTCTGTTGGGACTAAGAAATGCGATAGGAATGTTTTTAATGCAAATGAGGCGTCATATTTTTCATTTAGTCATAATTTTAATCATAGCGAAAACAATATTATTCAACATGTTCCTCATGAAAGTCCTAAATCAAAGGACTTTGAAGGCACCAATGATGAAGAGGAGGAATATGATGGTGATAAATTTATTCAGTAGTTTAATAGTAATGGAAATAATCAAAATGCATATCAAAATGGAGACTATGATCAACTTTTAAATGATTTGGATGAAGATTTTCCTCCATGTGAGGAGTTTCAAGGTACCGATGGAGATTTTCAAGGCACCAATGAATATGATGGATAATTTCCCTCAAGTGGAAATTTTAAAAGTAGTGAATATGATTATGACAATGGTGGACACTTTTTCCCAAGTGAGGAATTTAAAGCAACAATGTTGGTGATGATGAATTTACTCCAAATGAGGATTTTGAAGGTACTGATGAATATTTTCCTCCAAATGAGGATTTCCACAGCATGAATGAGGATGATGAAGAATTCCCCCTAAGTGGGGATTTTAAAAGTAATGATGACGATTATGGAAATGTTGTACAATCTTTCTCGAATGAGGAATTTAAAAGAAGCAATGTTGGTGATGATGATTTTCCTCCAAGTGAGAATTTTCAAGATACTGATGAGGATAATGAAGATTTTCCTCCAAGTGAGGATTTTCAAGCCAATAATGAGAATTCTGAAGAATATACCTCAAGTGACGATTTTCAAAGTAGTGAAGATGATTACGCCATTGGTGGACACTCTTTCCTGAGAGATAAATTAAAAGGCAACAATGTTGATGTTGATTTTCCTCCAAGTGAGGATTTTCAAGATACTAATGAAGATTTTCAAGGCACTAAGAAGGATGGTGAAAATTTTCACTCAAGTTGGGATTTTGAAAGCAATGAAGATGATTATGTCAATGGTGGACACAATTTTGACGATTCTTTTCCTCCAAATTATTATGTTGATGATGATGTTCTCAATCATTCAGCTACAACAAATCAAGGTGATCGACATTCTCTAGTTCAGACTCTTGATAATTTTTTGCTTGATACTCCTTGTGGTGATAAGGAAAATCCTTCTAGTGAGGATGATGAAATAGTGGAGACATTGCAAAGAAATATTGTGTCTAAGACCAGGATTAGACCTTTTTATATCAATCCAAATCATTCTAGTTATACAAGGTCTAGGAAATAATTTCTCACTAAATCAATTTCCATAAGTGAATTGATTTTAAGTGAATGTTGTCAAAAGAATTGCTTGAAAAGCATGGACTACATGTATTCCTTGAATAAAATGAAGACATATTTGTCAATGAATAAGAGCATGCAAAATTCATATTTGATGGGGTGCATGATATCCACCAATACATGATATGATTATCGCATTGGAAATATTTTACTTTGCAGAAAGACTTTCAAAAAAAATCACTCAATTGGTAATATCCGTCTATCAAAAATCCAAACAAGGTTGGAAAAATATCCTTCATTTTATTCAAAGGTACATCATGAACGATAGAGTGGGCCATTGGCAAACACTACATTGTCATGAATGCGTGATTTCTTTTCCAAACATGGAGAGTGTATGTCAAATAGAGAAACAATACATATTCTAGATAATTTCTCGAAGGAAATCTACAACTTGTACAAAGAATATGTTGAAGGTGTTGAAGGAAATGGTAATTTTACTACATATGCATATTTTACAAGAATATGGAAGAAACAATTCAAAAATGTCTGTATTCCTAAGAAGTCAAGAATGGGGATTTGTAGTATATGTGCTACTCTTAAATCAATAAGAGAGAAATTTGAAGGGGAAGAAAGATGTATGCATTTAATATTTTGTTCTTTTTTAATTGAATAGTTATCAAATATGAAAACATATTATCAATATTTTATTTTATGTCATGTGTAGATTCCATAGTCAAAGCACTTCAAGAACATTGGAATCAACAATCAAGTGAAAGACAAAAGTTGTACAAACATCAGAATAAGTGTTATGATGCTCCAAACAAATATTTAGGTATGATAATTGATGGCATGGACCAAAAGAAAACACTTCTATCACATTTTTTCCATACACCCAAAATTTATAGGAAGATAATTTCATTCAGTTTCACTTGGTTGATTGTATGGTTCTCAATGGAAAAATGTGTCCAAGGGTTTACTTCACAGCTCCAAATATTCATAATGATGCAAATGTGACCATCACCATAATTCATCATGTTCTCACTCATTGGTTTGTAAATCTTCCTCAAGCTCTCTATCTACGGTTGGACAACACTAGTCGTGAAAATAAAAATCAAATTGTGTTTGGATATCTAAGCATGCTTGTTGAAATGAGAATCTTTCAAAAGGTGAAAGTTGGTTTCCTTCTTGTTCGACACACTCATGATCGTACTGATCAAATGTTCAGTCGTTTTTCAGTAACATTGAAGATGAAAAATGTTGGAAGTATACCATCATTCATTGAATGTATTAAGAAAGCATACATTCTAGAGCATGTTTTTCATATATTATAAGACACTGTTGACATCCGAAGATTTATTCAGGGATCGCATCGTGAAGAAAAATGTATTGAGCAGCTTATTGACATTATCTTCCAACATCAATTTTGTTTCAAAAAATTGATGGGAAAACACTTATATGGGGAAAACAATATTCAACTACTACATAATGGGGGTCTTCATCGGGTTTATCATTTTTGAAGTTTATTCCAGATCGTCCAATATTTTCATCAAAGTTATTATTTTTACAATCAATTGTTGAAATCCATAATGCATGGAGGTGTAATAGATATGTAGATTATTCTGAATTCTTGGAAGAAATAAAAAAAGTCCATTAATGATACATATGAGTACTTTGATGTTGTTGATTATGTTTGGTGGGAGTATTTTTTCAATAGTCAAAGTGACATAATTTCAAGCTCAACAAATGAAGATACAATGTTGAAGACTCCATTTCATTGGCCACAAAATATGCCAAATGAATCTGAAGAAACAAACATTATTGAAGTTCAACAAGAATATCAAGGTGCTATTGAGTTTACACAAGCAGAGGAAAGAGAAATGTATATTGGTTTGCGAAGGTCACATGTACAACGTGAAGCCATGGAAGACCTTTACAGGGGTTCAATACAAGATATTAAGGAGGGTAGCATGATTGTAGTTTTAGAGATTGAAGATCCACATGGTTATCCATTCTGGATTGGAAAGGATATAAAGATTGAGAAATAAAATGATGATGTTATTGCAATTGAAGTGCATTGGCATGAAACAAGTACACACCCATTCAATGGTGTGTACAAACCAGAGATGGTGGTTGAGAAACATGTCAATAGAAAGAGAAAAAGAAAAGGGTCAAAATACAACTCGTCGTCACACCGACCTCTTAAAATTAGATGATGTTGACATACTTGTTTATGACTTCAATTTGAAAAAGAGAGGAACTCTTCGCTCCAAGACATCATAGATTATCAAGAGGTTATTGCCACAAGAAATAAATTCAAGGTGGGAGTTGGTTGAACCTTGTCGTATATCTAAAAGACATTTGACATCTGAAATGTTTGGCATGCATGTAGACTAAGATGGTGCATTCCTCGACAATAGAGAAGAGTATGGATCATCTACATCTTCATCCAATCATTCATCTAAAGACAATGTAGATTCTAATGGTATTTTAGAAACCATGAGTCAATCTAAATAAGTGTATGAAACATTTTATTCATTTTTTATCTATATGATGTTTGTATGGTTACTAGAAATGAGCATTGAACTTACATATGATCTTACATGAAGTTATGAATCTTTTGTTATGTTTAATGAATGATATTTTTTTTATTATGGATAATATAATAAAATTTCTTATCTCGTATGTTTTGAATATGGACAATATAACAATACTTTTAAGAAACAATTTATGTTTCATTCAATGTAACTTGTATTTACTTTTTTTTTATTAAAAGTAAAAAAAATTATTAAAAAGTGACGTTGAATTTTAAAGTATATTGTGATATTTTAATGGCATTATGTATTACCTTGTTCTTTGAGTGATAATAAGATTTTAAAAGTAAACATGTAAGGGTTGATTTTATGATTTTGTTTACAGTAATGATGAGTTCTTTTACCACTTTATAAAAATGTATCATTTTCATACCCCAATTTTAAAATGGGTGCCACCGGTAGTAGTACTTTTCAATTTGATGGTTGATTTTGAAGTTTTGGTTTTAATGGTACCAAGTGCTGAAAATACAATTTCAAATTATCTAAAATTTTAACGTTTTGAAAAGAAAATAAAAAATCAGAAAACCTTTGTTTTTTAGGTGTTGATTTTAAGGTTTTTCTAAGCTAATGTCTGAGTTTTGAAGGCCATGTTTGAAAATTGTTGTAATTTTGACCCCATTTAAAAAAATGGTGCTACCGGTAGCACCACTTTTTTATTTGGGGATTGATTTTAATGTTTTTTATGCAAAAATATGGTTTTTTTGGGCCAGAGTTCTTATTTTGAGGTCACATTTATCATTAAGTTGGCAACTATGTTGACTAGAAAATGTGATAGGAATGCTTGTAATGCAAATTAGACATCGTATTTTTCAGCTAGTCAAAATTCCGATCATAGTGCAAGCAATTTTATTCAACATGTTCCTCATGAAAGTCCTAAATCAGAGGACTTTGAAGGCATCGATGATGAAGAGGAGGAATATGATGCTGATAAATCTATTCAAGAGTTTAATAGTAATGAAAATAATCAAAATGTGGGTCAAAGTGGAGACTATGATCAACGTTTAAATGATTGGGATGAAATTTTTTCTCCAAGTGAGGAGTTTAAAGGTACCGATGAAGATTTCCAAGGCATCAATGAATATGACGAAGAATTTCCCTCAAGTGGAAATTTTTAAAGCAGTGAATATGATTATGAAAATGGTGGACACTCTTTCCCGAGTGGAGAATTTAAAGACAACAATGTTGGTGATGATGAATTTCTTCCAAGTGAGGATTTCAAAGGTATTAATGAAGATTTTCCTCCAATTGAGGATTTCCAAGGCACGAATGAGGATGATGAAGAATTCTCCCCAAGTGGGGATTTTAAAAGTAATGATGACGATTATGGAAATGGTGGACAATATTTCCTGAATGAGGAATTTAAAGGTAGCAATGTTGGTAATGATGATTTTCCTCCAAGTGAGGATTTTCAAGGTACCGATGAGGATAATGAAGTTTCCTCCAAGTGACTATTTTCAATCCAGTAATGAGGATGATGAAGAATATCTCTCAAGTGGTGATTTTCAGAGTAGTGAAGATGATTACGCCATTGGTGGACACTCTTTCTTGTATGATAAATTAAAAGGCAACATTGTTGATGATGTTGATTTTCCTCCAAGTGAGGATTTTGAAGATATTGATGAAGATTTTCAAGGCACTAAGCAGGATGGTGAAAATTTTCACTCAAAAGGGGATTTTGAAAGCAATGAAGATAATTATGTCAATGGTGGACACAATGTTGATGATTATTTTCCTCCAAATTATTATGTTGATGATGATATTCTCAATCATTTAGCTGCAACAAATCAAGGTGATCGACATTCTCTAGTTCAATCTCCTAACAATGTTTTGTTTGATATTCCTTCTGGTGATAAGGAAAATCCTTCTAGTAAGGATGATGAAATAGTGGAGACATTGCAAAGAAACATTGTGTCTAGGACTAGGATTAGACCTTTTTATATCAATCCAAATCATTCTAGTTATACAAGGTCTAGGAAATAATTTCTCACTAAATCAATTTCCATAAGTGAATTGATTTCAAGTGAATGTTGTCAAAAGAATTGTTTGAAAAACATGGACTACATGTATGTCTTGAATGAAAGGAAGACATACTTGTCAATGAATAAGAGCATGCAAAATTCATATTTGATGGGGTGCATGATATCCACAAATACAGGATATGATTATCGCATTGGGAATATTTTACTTTGCAGAAAGGGTTTCAAAAAAATTCACTCAATAGGTAATCTTCGTCTATCAAGAATATAGACAAGGTTGGAAAAAGATCCTTCATTTTATTCAAAAGTGCATCATGGATAAGAGACTGGGCCATTGACAAACACTACATTATCATGGATGCGTGATTTTTTTTCCAAACATGGAGAGTGTATGCCAGATAGAGACACAATACATATTCCAGATAATTTCTCAAGGAGAGAAATATACAACTTGTACAAAGGATATGTTGAAGGTGTTGAAGTAAATGGTAATTTTATTACATATGCATATTTTACAAGAATATGGAAGAAACGGTTCAACAATGATTGTATTCATAATAAGTCAAGGATGGGGATTTGTAGTATGTGTGCTACTCTTAAATAAAGAATATATAAATCTGAAGGGGTAGAAAGAGGTATGTATTTATTATTTTGTTTTTCTTAAATTGAATAGTTATCAACTATGAAAACATATGATCAATATTTTCATTTTATGTCATGTGCAGATTCCATAGTCAAAGCATTTCAATAACATCGGAATCAACAATCAAGTGAAAGGAAAAAGTTGAAAAAACATCGGAAGAAGTGTTATGATGCTCCAAAAAAATATTTAGGTATGATAATTGATGGCATGGACCAAAAGAAAACACTTCTACCACACTTTTGTCGTACACCAAAAAATTTACAGGAAGATAATTCCATTCAGTTTCACTTGGTTGGTTGTATGGTTTTCAATGGAAAAAATTGTCCAAGGGTTTACTTCACAACTCCAAATATTCATAATGATGCAAATCTGACCATCACCATAATTCATCATGTGCTCACTCACTGGTCTGGAAATCTTCCTCAAGTTCTCTATCTACAATTGGACAACACTAGTCGTGAAAATACAAATCAAATTGTGTTTGGATATCTAAGCATGCTTGTTGAAATGAGAATCTTTCAAAAGGTGAAAGTTGGTTTCCTTCTTGTTGGACACACTAATGATCATATTGATCAAATGTTAAATCATTTTTCAGTAACACTGAAGAGGGAAAATGTTGGAATCCTACCATCATTGATTGAATGTATTAAGAAAGCATGCATTCCAGAGCCTATTTTTCATATATTAGAAGAAATTGTTGACATGCAAAGATTTATTCGGGGATCGCATCGTGAAGAAAAATGTATTGAGTAGCTTAATGACATTAGCTTCCAACATCAATTTTGTTTCAAAAAAAATGATGGGAAAACACTTATATAGGGAAAGAAGTATTCAACTACTACATAATGGGGGTCTTAATCATGTTTATCACTTTTGAAGTTCATTCCATATCGTCAAATATTTGCATTAAAGTTATTATTTTTACAATCAGTTGTTGAAATCCATAATGCACGAAGGTGTAATAGATATATAGATTATTCTGAATGCCTGGAAGGAATAAAAAATTCAATTAAGAATACATATGAGTACTTTGATGTTGCTAATTCTGTTTGGTGGGAGTATTTTTCAATAGTCAAAGTGACATAATTTCAAGCTCAACAAATGAAGATACAATGTTGAAGACTCATTTCATTGGCCACAAAATATGCCAAATGAATCTGAAGAAACAAACATTGTTGAAGTTCAACAAGAATCTCAAGGTGTTATTGAGTTTACACAAGCAGATGAAAGATAAATGTATATTGGTTCGCGAAGGTCATGTGCACAACGTGAAGCCATGGAAGACCTTTATAGGGGTTCAATCCAAGATATTAAGGAGGGTATTATGATTGTAGTTTTAGCGACTGAAGATCCACATGGTTATCCATTATGGATTGGAAATGTTATGAAGATTGAGAAAGAAAATGATGATGTTATTGCAATTGAAGTGTATTGGTATACAACAAGTACGCACCCATTCAATGGTGTGTATAAGCCAGATATGGTGGTTGAGAAACATGTCAATAGAAAGAGACAAAGAAAGGGTCAAAATACAACTCCTCGTCGCACTAACCTCTTAAAATTAGATGATATTGACATACGTGTTTATGACTTCAATTTGACAAAGAGAGGAACTCTTTGCTCCAAGACAACATAGATTATCAAGAGGTTGCAACCACAAGAAATAAATGCACGATGGGAATTTGTTGAACCTAGTCATAGGTCTAAAAGGAAAATGACATCTGAAATTTTGGGCATGCATGTAGACTCAGATGGTCCATTCAATGACAATAGAGAAGAGTATGGATCATCTACATCTTCATCCAATCATTCATATGGAAGACAATGTAGACTCTGATGGTATTTTAGAAACCATGAGTCAATCATGAGTCAATCTGATTGAGAACATGAAGTTATGAATCTTTTTTATGTTTTATGAATTATTTATTTTGATTATGGATAATATAATATAATTTCTTAGCTCATATTTTTTTAATATAGACAATATAATAATACTTTTAAGAAATAATTATGTTTCATTCAATGTAACTTGTATTTACCTTTTTTTATTAAAAGTAAAAAAGTTATTAAAAAGTGATGTTGAACTTTTAAACTATATTGTGATATTTTCATGGCATTATGTATTACATTGTGCTTTGAGTGATAATAAGATTTTAAAAGTAAACATTTAAGGGTTAATTTTATGATTTTGTTTACAGTAATGATGAGTTATTTTACCACTTTATAAAAATGTGTCATTTTTATACCCCAATTTTAGAATGGGTGCTACCGGTAGCAGTACTTTTCAATTTGATGGCTGATTTTGAGGTTTTGGTTTTAATGGTACCAAGTTCTAAAAATACGATTTCAAATTATCTAAAATTTTAACGTTTTGAAAAAAATAAATCAAAAACATTTTTTTTTAGGTGTTGATTTTAAGGTTTTTATGAGAAACTATCTAAGTTTTGAAGACCATGTTTGAAAAATGTTGTAATTTTGACCCCGTTTTAAAAAATAGTGCTACTAGTAGCACCATTTTTTGATTTGTGAGTTAATTTTGATGTTTTTTATGCAAAAATATGGGTTTTTTGGGCCAGAGTTCTCGTTTTGAGGTCACGGTTCTCATTTAGTCGTTAACTTTGTTCCCCTTGAGTATATTCATAATGACTCTAGTGACCTTGTTTTCCACCTTAAGAAATCTCTATATGGCCTTAAATAAGCTCCTCAACCATGGTATGCTAAAATGGATAGCTTTCTTCTTGACATCAACCTCTTTAGATGTCATTTTGACTCTAATGTCTATACAAAGAAAGTGGATAACCATCTCATAATATGTGATCTATACATGATCTATGTTGATGACCTTATACACACTTGTAGTGACTCCAAATTTTTAGTCCATGTGAAATCCAACATTAAGAATATATTTGACATGACAAACTTGGAACATTTGCATTATTTTCTTGGCCTCCAAGTCTTGTCAACCAAGGAAGTAATTTCCCTTTCCCAATCTAAGTATTCATGTGACCTTCTTCACCACTTTCACATGGAAGATTGTAAACCAGCCCCATATCCCTTCTAGTCTAGAATTTGTTGCCACCTATGCCACACCCAAAGTATATTCCAATTTGTATCATCAGTGAGTTGGTATCCTTTTGTATTTGACTCATATGTGTCCTAATATTCCTAATATTTCTTTTGTTGTTGGTATTGTTTTCCAATACATGCAAATACTTCAATTTACCTAAGGTACAACTCAGTTTGGAATACAATAGAGTTGAGAGGGGACTCCTTTGTTGGTTGGTTTCATTGATTTTGATTGGGTTAGAAACCCTAATGATTGGAAGTCTACTGCAAGTTATGTTTCCAATATTGGTTCTAAACTTGACACTTGGGATTGTAAGAAGCGAAGTACCCTTTATTTTCTTCAAAAGGCATAGAGTACCAAGCAACAGTGCATGCAAGTCAACAACCCATATAGCTTTGCAGAGCCTTTCAAAGTTTGGATTCCAGTAGAAACATTTGACCAAACTCTGGTGGCACAATTAGAGTTCCATTCAGTGCAGCAAAGATCCAATTCAACATCATTATAGAAAACACATTGAGATACACATGAACTTCATTGGGAAGCTTCTTTAGGATCACATCCTCAAAATTCTCTATTGTTGAAAAGATGATCAAGTTGTAGATATTTTAGCAACACCCATACAAAAGCCAAGTTTTCAAAGCTTCAAGATGTGTTGGGAGTTCAAAGATTTTTCATTAAGGATAGATAAGCTCTAGTGCCTCCTTCCTTCTCCTATTGTGTAATTAAATCCTTCAATATTGTCCCAAGTTGTTCTTAAGGGGGGGTGTTATGATATTTGGACATTGAGGAGGTACTTAATATCAACTTGGTCTAATGTGTCTTCAATTAAAGTGTGTTTCTTTAATATGATTTTGTAACTAACTTATCCAAAGCTTAATATTATGTTCTAGACATAAAGTTGTTTGACATTTCATCTTCTCCTTGATAGTAACGACACTCGATCAATGGCTCAACACTTGATTGGTCCATGATATTTATTTAAAGAGCATATATGGTCACTTGTTGATGATCGATTTTTAAGCGATGTTCATGTAATATATTTTATTTTTGTATCAATATATTGTCTCAAGTGGCCATGTTGATTGGGGTCATGCATTGTTTCTCTCTTTGAGGGTTTTAACCACATAAGCATTGGTGCACTCATTTTTTATTTGTGTGTGTGCATTGTTACCCCTCATATTGCATGAGAAGTAAATTTGTGATTTTCATCGCATGAAAAGATTTTCAGGGAATATATGGAGATGTTGATGGACTTGATCCCACAAGGGTTGGATACTAGTTGTATGGGGTGAGAAGTGCCTATGTGGTTGGTTATCTTGGTACATGGTTCTCTCTTAATGGTTGCACTTGATGCTTAGATGGATACTTATGATATGTTCTTTGGTGCTATGGTATTCCATTGGTTGATAGATCATGATTGTGTGTTCATGTTTAGCCTAGCATAACAATCACTAATGAAACATCTAAGAAATTAACAAAAGGATAGCATGGTGTGAACCTAATTTATTAGAGTATGTTTATTAGTTTACCCCTTTTTAATTATGGCAAAGTTTATCTAGAAGAAACGATTTTTAATGGTCATCCTCACCATTGGCACAAATGTGATGGGAAATATATGGTAAAGGAACCATCCCCATTTTTGCTTTAGATCATGGTGAAAACATATAATGAAAAGTCAAAACATCACATTGTTTTAATGTTGAGGCCACCCCCTTCATTATCTTATACATTAGCTTATGAGATGACTCAAAAAGGGAATGATGTCATATGCATACTTTAAAGATGGGGCCATCCCCTTTTCATTACTTAATCCACTAGCAGGAAACATTACCTTAGCTCATGCCACGATTTCGGGTGTGACGTCTCACTTTAATGTAATGGGGTCGATTTCTTAACTGTGACACATATGTTAAAGCAAGACAACTAATATTTTAATGGTGGCACATTTGTTCGATGGGTGCTTGTATACTTTAAAAGGGGTTGCCTCCTTCTCTTATACTATGTGTTCGCGGTAAATCCGTCACCAGGTGAGAAAAATGGAGACCGCTCTGCATGTCCTGCTGGGTTCATCAGGACAGAACATCTGTGGCAGCAAAAGGGGTTAACAGAAAACAGAAAACACAACAGAATACAATCTATCTAAAAACTAAAAGTAAATAACAATTCGAAAATAAACAAAAACGTCAAA
>JASDQU010752332.1:1850-15482 GCA_032191745.1 Picea mariana | reverse complement strand
TAGCATAAAAACACAGAGAAACAATAATTTCGCCTCGCAGAAGCAAAATAGTTCGAGAGAAATTATGTTGTGCATTCTAATCATAAGCAAAAACACAAAGTTATAATTCTCCGCTAATACATAAAACACAGGGTTAAGATTTTATCCATAGACGCATAAAAGCACAGACTCGTTAAATTTATAGAATTAGGAACGATAACAAACAAGATATAAAAACGCCAAGTTAAAAGAAAACTTTTCCATTAATCAAATTTTTGCAAGGTTAGATAAACACATCAAGGCGCAAGACCAACAATCAGCCAAGGACGAACAACAGAGGTAGATGGATGACATGAAACATCCTTCGCTCATCATCCACGCACAGAAAAGCGGGGCGTTGAGATCCATAGGTCTATTAATGAAAAAGCGATGAACGTAGAGTAGGCTCCTAGCCAACTGCTCAGGCATGGACTGATGAGCTATGGATGAAGGGAAAAAACAACCACAATCATCACAATCAATACAAAAAAGGGCAGTCAAGACATGTCAAGAATTGAAGGCCATGGGAGTCAATCAATCATCGAGTTAAATCTATGGAACAATTCAGTCATCAACTAGAATGCTCAGACAATCAATTTCCTTACCCAATTAAACATGCATATCTAAAATCATAAATCATACTAAAAATCTACCATGCAAAAACAAATAAAGCGTATTGTTTCCCAATCACCTGCTTTGAGTTGATGTCCCGCGCTCTTCGTGAAACTCACATTTGCGGACCGGTGAGACTTCACCAGTACCTCCCAGCCAATGCTAGGGATACTCTTCTTCCCCCTTAGCCCCCCGAGCTGCAATTGGGAAACACACACTATCCAGAGATTCAGCTAGCTCCTAGCTCGTCTCACAAGGCCGAGATACCACTCCTCACCGAGATGGGTATCCCAACTCCCACAAGCTAAGTCAGTCAAGTAAAGATTTTTGCGGCGTAACGTTACGCAACGTCAGACCGCGTTATCATCTTCCTACCTCCATCATATAGAGTTTCTTCATCATCTTCCTACTTCCATCATATAGAGTTTCGAAGTCCCTTACTTTCCCAAAATCCCATTTTATTTAAATTTTAATAAATTAATTCATAATAATCCTCCTCGTACATGTGTCACCCATCCCTTTCATTCCTCCAAAAAATAATTTCTTTAATTAATTAATTACCCTTATTTCCCTCACCCACCTAGAGTCACTCCTAGAATTGCTCCTAGGTGTCCCCAAATTCCCCTACAGGTGTTAATGACTTTCCCCATTCTTAATTTGCTAGTTTAGTTTAAATTAGAAAGTTCTTAAATGGTAGATACCTTACTAAGTTGGACTAACTATGTTTTCTTTTCCTTTTTTTTCTAGTGTTTCCCTTTTCTTTTATGTTTCCTGGTTTTTTCTAGTTTCCTAATTATTTTAGATTTCCCTCTTTCCCCTTTTTAATTAAACTCAAAAAGGCATGTGTAGAAACTTACCCTTTTTCTTTTTAATGAATAATATTTTTTTCCTTTTATTAGCATAATAGTAAAGCAATTGTTTCCCCTTTTTAAGTTTTATGCCAAAAGATTTTTATAAATCAATTTAATTTCTTACCCCCCTTCTTGTCACAAGATTATTTAAGATTATCATGATTATCTATAATAATATAATATTATCTAATAAAATCTCGCCCAATAGCACCTATCAGAGTCAATACAATAAAATAACATATAATCACATCCATAATGCCTCATTGTAGAAATCAACGGTCAATAATATAATAATCCAGCTCACCTGCAAGCAAGTGTCCTTAGAGAATAAGTTTGCTTAGTGCCTGCAAGAGAGGGATGTTACATACACCCCCTCTTGGTCTAAAATTCATCCCGAAGTTTCACAGTAATAATGTGTATATAAGTTTCACACTATATTAGTGTCGAAATAATGTGTATCACAGTATCACAAGTTTTTCTATCCAACAAAAGAAAGGAAAATGTTGGTGCATATCATATGCGTCCTCCAAGGTCACCGAGTGCAGACTATAGTTGTCCCACTAGACCCTGACCTCATCTATTGTTTGATGTCGTGTTTGTCAAACGCGATGATCCAGGATGCGTATCAGCTCAGTCGTGAGTGCCCCCTCATCTGATACCTGCAAGGAAATCATGTCAATAATGTGTGTAGGATCACTAATGTAATGTCTCAAAACAGATACATGAAAAACATCATGCATACGCCTCAAAGAATCAGGCAAGGCTAGTCATTAGGCCACGGGCCTCTCCTTTGCGCAATCTCCTAGGTTCCCACGAACCTAGGAGATAGTTTAACCCCTTTATAGAACTTGATCGAACTCTTATGTGGTTTCCACCACAAAAATACTCTACTGCCACATCGTAACTACAGACAACATGACGTGCATCGACATAACTCTTATGTCGATCCTTGATCCGGATTATTTTCATCACGAAATGAGAGTGGAGATATAATAAAGAAATGCATAGAGATATTGCAGATATTCAATAATATAACAGAAATTTATCAGAGATGCAACCATAAACATAGATATACAGTAATACACGATTTCTATTAATCAGAGAAATGTACAGAGACTGTAAAAATACAGAGTGAAAGACTTGCTAGAATGGTGGCAGCTTATCTCTAAGAAGAGATGTGATGGCTACTCGCATTCGCAAGAAGATGGTTACAATGAGGCTCTGGAGGCCTTTTTACAATAATCGGGAATGCCAAAATTCCTAGACATCCAAAAACCTAACCCTAGGAGATGAAGTGCCAAAAGTCATGTGGGCCCTGTTTGGGTAAGTTGGTGCATCAACTTCCCGGGGTCGTAACTTTTGCATACGATCTTCGTTTTAGGCGTGTGATAGCTCGTTGGAAAGGTATTGTTGAGGAGATTCATTTTGGGGGCTCAATTATTCCTTTGGATATCATTGAGAACCTAGATCTCGAAAAAACATTCATTTAAGCCCTCAAAATGGCCCCGGAAGTTAAAACCTGCTAAAAATAGTAAATTGCCAAAATTGCCATAAAGTTGTTTTGAGCCAGTTAGAAAAGATGGGTGGCCACCAATATCCACATGGATCAATCCTTTGCTTACTTGATCCTTTGTCTTATGTTTTTCATTTAATATTCCAATTCTTGGATCGCTTCCATCCCCACCATGACCCTATCCTTGAGCTGATCCCAACTCAAAGGCATCTAACACGGTCGCCCATAAAGAAACTAGAAATGCACCATATTAATGGTGCTTTGGTAACTGTTTTTATAAGCGAATTCCACCAATGGAAAGAATTCTTCCCAACGCTTTTGTTGGTCCATCATGTACATGTGCAACAATTCCTCCAAGGCCTGGTTCGTTCATTCGGTCTTCATGTCAGTCTCAAGGTGATACACAGTACTGAATTTAATTTGGGTTCCCAAGGCCACTTGGAAACTCGTCCAAAAACATTCAGTAAAAATCGATCCCCAATCAGATATAATCCTCTTAGGCACGCCATGCAGCCTCACAATCTCACTAATGAAAATTCTAGCTATGTCAGGTGCCTAATACATCGTACGCGCGAGAATAAAGTGAGAACTCTTTGTCAGAATGTCTACTACTATGAAAATTGAGTCGTGTCTCCTTGCTGTCAGTGGCAATCCAACAATAAAATCCATCGAAATAACCTCCCATTTCGATTCCAGAATAGCATGTGGTTGTAGTAATCCTACTAGGTGTCTATGTTCAGCCTTTACCTACTGACATTCTAGACATCTGGCCACATAGTTTGACTATGTATGCCTGCATTCCCTTCCAGAAAAATAAGGGCGTAAGGTCTACCCTCATCTTCATGACTCCTGGGTGAGCCATGTATACTAGTCTAAGAGCCTCGCTTAGGATCAAGCTCCTCAACTCGTCATTTGGTGGTATGTAAATCTGATTTTTAAACCTCAATAATCCATCATCGTCAAACTTAAATCCTTCAAATCTTGGTACCATCATTGTGTTTTGTCCATTAAAACCCTCGACCTCCTTGCACCAGTCATCATCACACTGTAAAGTTAGAACCTTTTAACATTGATTCGTCTAAAGAGGCAACATTGAAAATATGCGTGGTCTCCGACTCAATGTATTTCCCACTCAGTTCATTGTTCCTTTTATGTAAGTAATCTCAAAGTCGTACTCTCTTAAGAAATTTTGACCAACGTCGTTGTCGTGCGTTCAGGTCGCCTAGTGTAAAGATGTGTTGTAGTCCACAGTGTTCCATATTTAGTTCAAATTTTCATCCAACAAGATAGTGTCTCCAAACCTTCAAGGCATAAACAGTGGCTAACAACTCCCAATCATCCCTTACATAGTTTTCCTCATGCCTTCTCAGTTTCCTCGATATTTAAGCGATCACTCGACCATCTTGTATCAAGACTCTGCCTAAGCCTTCCTTGGATACATCAATGCATACCAAGAAGTCTGTGTCCATGTCAGGGACCTTTAGTATCGGTGTTGTTGTCAACAGCTCCTTGAGCCTCCGAAATGCTTCCGTGCATTTCTCTGTCCAAACAACTTCTTGTTCTTCTTCTGCAATTTCGTGATTGGATTTTCTATCTTCAAAAATCCCTCGACGAATCGTCGATAGTATCCTGCTAAACCCATGAAGCGACGTACTTTTGGGATGTTCTTCAATGAATGCCATTCCATAATAGCCTCGACCTTTGTTGGATCCATGGTGATACCTTCGTTGGAGATGACATGCCCTAAGTAGTGAATCCTTGATTGATAAAATGAGCATTTGGACAACTTCCCATACAATTTGTGCTCTCGCAGACACTGTAGTACCAAGTGCAAGTGCTCGTCATTATCCTCTGTCATCCAAGAATAAATCAAAATATCATCAATGAATACTTAGATGAACTTGTCCAAATACTCATGGAACGCCCTGTTCATCAAACTCATGAATACCCCTAGGGTGTTTGTCAATCCAAATGGTAAAAAAGTAAACTCGTGATGTCCAAACCTCATCTAAAAGGAAATCTTAGGGACATCATCCTCCTTGATCTGTAATTGGTGATACTCTGATCACAAATCAATCTTTGAGAACACTGTCGCACCCTTCATCTTATCAAATAGATCATCTGTCCTCGGCAATGGATACTGATTATTGATCGTTTCCTTGTTCAATTGACAGTAGTCAATGCAGATCCTCCATGACCCATCCTTCTTTTGTAAGAAAATAACAAGAGCACCCCACGATGAAACACTTGGACGTATCAGTCCCAGGTCCAACAATTCTTTCGGTTGCATTCTCAACTCCTATAACTGCGGGTTCGACATTCGATAAGGTGTTCTAGCTATCATTTCAGTCCCCGGTTTAGGTCTATAACAAACTCCAATTCCCTCTCCGACGGCATCCCATGTAACTCCTCCAGAAAGACGTATGAAAACTCTCTCACCACTAGAAGGTGTTCTATACCTTTCGCTTCTCCCTTCTCGTTCAACGCAAGGATCACATAAAAATTGCACCCCTTGTGTAAGCTCTTCTATAGATGCAAGGAAGAAATGAACCTCAGGGAAAATCCCTGGTTCTGACCTGCAATCACGCGTCTCGTCCCTCATCGTCGACCAAGCTCAATTGTTTTGTCTTATAGTTGAGTATCACCTCATGCGATTCCAACCAGTCCATACCGATCGCGATGTCATAAGATTTGAAAATCATGACATACAGGTTGGCCTTGGTGACAAACTCTCCCAGGTTAAGGGTACAACCCATAACCCTTCCTCCAACCCTCTGTTTGGCTCTCAAAGACATATCTACAAATATAAAGTCATCTTGTTCGACTGTCCTTACCTTAATCCCTTTTAGCATTGCACTATAATGGAAACTCTCGGTAGCACCGGGATCAATCAAAATACTAAGTGTTTGGTCAGCGATGATACATGATGTCTCAAGCACAGTCGACTGGTGCTCTGCTTGGTGTTCATACACCGCTGCATGAATCTGATGGGCCTTGCCCAAATCTCCTATGGAAGTGGGTCCGACTGATCCAAATGCTCTAGTCCTCTTCACTGGGCAGTCACGCTGAAAATGTGGCTCCCCACATTCCAACATACTTTATTTGGTCCAGTAATCCTGATACCCGAAGTAGAAGCTAAATTCTAAAGCTAAGTCCAACACAAACTTGTTGACATTAAGTTTCTTGGTAAGGGTATGGAGCATACCGAAGAAGCTCCAAAACAATGGGCCTTGTACTCGGGCGCCATGTGGCTACCTTGTCGTAAGGTCTCAAACTCGTTGAGTTGATGCCCAACGAATTCCTCAAAAAGATACCTCTCCTGGAACCGTTCCTCGAACAATTCCAATGACACATCATCGAAGGCCATGTTCAAAAAGTGGCAGGAGTGTCTTCTGACATAGAAGAGCACTCTCCTTCAGTTGAAAAACGACCAAGAGGACCTTCATGATGGAGGTCATAATCATGAAGCGTGAAGCGCTACACCTTGCTCCACAACCGCGCCTCGACGACACAGTCGTCCATGACACTCATGGACTCAATAACTCAACTCTCTCAGGTTCTCGGTGGGTTCTAACGGTACTATCTAGGGAACATCATGGACCCTCAAGGGTACAGGTGCCTTGGCCTCATCTCAGTACCGATGGTGGATCAAGGCCTCTGAAATTCCCTGAAAGAACCTTTTCACGCTGTCATCATCCATTATGACAATCGGATCCATCCCAAGGACTTGTTCTTCCCCCTTGGGGGTTTGACTCAAAGGGTGAAGGAACTTCTGGGGGCATCGTACCTCCTTCCATGACACCACGTTGCGAACCTTTGAGGCGTCCTCTAAATGCGATCACCACATGGACACATTAAGTTTTTTAATTAATGCAACAGTTAATACTCATGGGTTTGCTATAGTGGAAATCCTAGCGATCCACAATCGCAGGGTTGAACCCGCTCTGATACCATATGTAGCAACCCCTACATTACAACTAGGAAGCGAAGCATAAAACGTAATTTTTTTTATTTTTTTTTAGAATTAGGAAAAAAACGTCAATAAAATAAATCACAACAACGCAAAATCAATGAAATCATAAGTAAAAGCATCACCAACTACTTATCATTGAAATAAATAATGAAGCAATCAATGCATCAACAAAAGGATAGTGACACTTAAACATAAATAGTGTCATCTCTTAGCACATCAAAATCATCTTGGAACAATTTATAAACAATGATAAACCAGATAATGGATAACCTACCCTACAAGGTTAGGACCTCCAAGTCACATAAGCAACACTCAAGCCCAAGATCCAATTTATTTTTACCATTTAAGGTCTCAGGGATTGAAATTGTTCTGAGGAACAAGGAGGTGTCTACATCCCATTAACAATCAAATCCAACATAAACTATATCAGTCAATCAATCCTAATCATCAATTAATCATGGCGCAAGGGTAATCATCATCCTTATCAATAATACGTTGACAGTTAATTTGTGGCGCATGTGATATCAAATTCTAACAATCATTCATCAACATTAAATATTCGTTGTGCATGAGAGTAAACAAACTCTAGAACAATCACACGTCAACTTAATTAATGGCGCAAGAGAAAACTAGTTACTAAAACATTCGTGTATCAACATAATTTCACGACGCAAGATTAATCAACATTAAAAGTAAGGGTTCCTCGTAATTAACTTCTCACTCAGTAATATAACTTACAGGTGTCTAAAAAGATTATAGAGGAAGCTGATATTAAGGGTTAATTTGCAACTGGAGAATATCTAACTTAAAGTAAGTAAAGGTAAGTCATGATGATCCTCATAGTTCATGATACAAGGGGAGGAGTTACTACATCATCTCTCTTATATAGTAGGACAATAACAAGCATCAATGTATATAAAAAAAATTAACTAAAGTTTAAAAGATAGTCCAAAACTTATTTCCAACATTAGGAGATCTCTTAGGCTACCATAGTTGACCATCCAATAAACAAAAGGTGATCCTCAAATTAAAATGCATAACGCATATCATACTACCATACAAGTACAAGTAATTATAACCAAAATATGTTAATTGTAACCAGCCTTAATGGTATGTTAAGGCAGGCTAAACCATCTTTTATAAGAAAAGATGATAAACCACATCATAAATAGCAAGGTAAAAGTACCCATCCACTAACTTACATGTCCATTAAAAAGGGGAGGCTGAGCCTTGCCTATGTGTAAAAAACCAAGGAGTCTACCTTCATTGGCCAGAACTCATCACATCATTAAAATATTAAGGAGAGACAACATAATTTCGAATTAATTTATGGCGCAAAGGAAATTGTGATAAAGGGACAGACATACATGGTTGTTCAAGTCATTGACTTAGCTGACAGTCTTACCCAGAATTTCATGAAAGGAGAAGACCTGACAGATGACGCAGATTCTTCTGGCAGCCTTACCCAGAAATTCATGAAGGAGATGGACGTGATGGATGGTGCAGTGTCTTCCAAAATTCATGGGCAGTCTTTAAGGGAAAAAACCATGGGAAGGCACACAATCTTAACCCTCCTGGAAATGCAGTGGGAAACAAAACTAAGACAATGAGAATCCTTGTGAAGGTGCATATCCTTATCCCTCTAGAAAACACAGAGAAAAACAAGCTAAGGCTGAGTGAGGAGAATTCAAATTGCAGAGGGAACTAAAAATCGCAGAGGTCTTTATGATTCTCAGAAAAAAAAATCAGATGATGGAAGTTGGGAAACATCCTTGGGGAAAATGTAGAGAAGGAAATATAAACTCATGGAATCCATGTATATAAACGCTGAGCAAAAAGGAGAAAGGCATCGAGCAAGGATTCTTCATCGAAACGCATCAAACCATTGTCAAAATCATTGAGGTAACAAGGGTAAATTTTAAGTAAAACGCAGAGGTAAAAGTGTAAAAATTAAACCGATTCATGATGTGATGTCAAATCTAGCATAGACGACGAGCCCAAGGAAATTCGCTGAGATTTCAATAACAAATCGTGGTGATGACAGGCAATTAAATTTTTTTTGCAACAACCATAGATAAAAGATAACAGTAAAACAAAATCCCTATGGGTGATCGCAAGAACAGTATTAAATCGTTTAGCAAATCTAGAGATCAAATGTATCACATCGTGAGGAAAGGAGTGAAGGAATAGAATAAAAACACAAAGAAACAGTAATTTCGCCTCGCAAAAGAAAAATAGTAGGAGAGAAATTATGTTGTGCATTCTAATCATAAGAAAAAATGCAGAGTTATAATTCTCCGTCAATACATAAAACACAGGGTTAAGATTTTATCCATCAACACATAAAAACACAGAGTTAAATTTATGGAACTAGGAACGATAACAAACGATATATAAAAAGCCGAGTTAAAAGAAAAATTTGCCATTAATGAAATTTTTACAAGGTTAGATAAACGCATCAAGGTGCAAGACCAACAATCAGCCAAGGATGAAAAGCAAAGGTAGACGACTGATAGGAAACATGCTTTTCTCATCATCCACGCACAGAAAAGCACGGCATTGAGATCCATAGGTCTATTATCGTCGAAGGGACAACCGTAGATCAGGCTCCAGGCCGGCTACTCAGGGAAAAAACAACCACAATCATCACAATCAATACACAAAAGGACGGTCACGATATGTCAGGAATTGAAGGCCATGGGAGTCAATCAATCATCGAGCTAAATGCTATGGAACAATTCAGTCATCAACTAGAATGTTGAGACAATCAATTTCCTTACCCAATTAAACATGAAGATCTAAAAGCATAAATCATACTAACAATCTACCATGCAAAAACAAAGAAAGTGTTTTGTTGCCCAATCGCATGCTTTGAGTTGATGTCCCTCATGCTTCATGCAAATCTAGCTTGTCGACCGATGGGACTTCACCGGTACCTCCCAGCCAACGCTAGGGGTACTCTTCTTCCCCCTCAGCCCCCCGAGCCACAAAAGGGCCACACACACTATCCAGAGATTCAGCTAGCTCCTAGCTCACCTTGCAAGGCCGAGCTACCACTCCTCACCAAGTTGAGTATCCCAACTCCCACAAGCAAAGTCAGTCAAGTAGAGATTTATGCAGCATAACTTTACGCAATAGTCGACTGCATCATCATCTTCCCCCCTCCATTATATAGAGTTTCGAAGTCCCTTACTTTCCCAAAATCCCATTTTATTTAAATTTTAATAAATTAATTCATAATAATCCTCCTTGTACATGTGTCACCCATCCCTTTCATTCCTCCAAAAACTAATTACTTTAATTAATTAATTACCCTTATTTCCCTCACCCACCTAGAGTCACTCCTAGAATTTCTCTTAGGTGTCCCCAAATTCCCTTACGGCTTTTAATGACTTTCCCCATTATTAATTTGTTAGTTCAATTTAAATTAGAAAGTTCTTAAATGGTAGATACCTTACTAAGTTTGACTAACTTCTTTTTCTTTTCCCTTTTTTTGTAGTGTTTCCTTTTCTTTTTTTATGTTTCCCACTTTTTCCTAGTTTCCTAATTATTTTAGATTTTCCTCTTTCCCCTTTTTAATTAAACTCAAAAAGGCATGTGTAGAAACTTACCCTTTTTCTTTTAAATGAATAATAGTTTTTTTTTTATTAGCATAATAGTAAAACAATTATTTCCCCTTTTTAAGTTTTATCCCAAAAGATTTTTATAAATCAATTTAATTGCTTACCGCCCTTCTTGTCACAAGATTAATGAAGATTATCATGATTATATATATATATATATAAGATAAAATCTTACCACTAGTATAATTTAGACCTAGACTTTATTTTCTTAGGTTGGGCGACATTTTATTAGGGGAAAAGTTTTAAATCTCCCTTAACACTTTGTTTGTCCTAAATCCATCTAGGTTTATCCAAGTATTAAATAACCACGTGACGTGCCCTTCAAGATGCACCACATGCTCCAAGGGTGCCACTCGCCTCTTGACTAACTTGGTAGAAATCAAAAACCCCTGGAGTCAATACTCCACTAGGTGATCTTGTGGGAGACTAAGGGCCTCTAAGGAATAAGGCCCCTGCCTTATTGCGCGTCCCTTGGAATCATCATGAGCGATTGTTGCAGTCTGCCTTCATGGCATCGTGGGTCCTCTTGAACTAGGTAATCGTTAACCTACAGTTCAAGCCACGATGGGAGTGCTAGTAGGATGTGGCAGGGTTGTTGTCCACACCTCTCCCTCAACCTCTCTAGTAGTCATGTTTGACCCCTCTACCCCACTTGTGATTCTGGTCGGCAAGTTATTGTCAGCCTGCATCATCAACAAATCATGTCAAAAATATATCCATAATCATATCATCTAATCAGATGCACTAATATCACATATAAAACAATTAAACCCCAATAGTTCATCCCCGACTTGATCCAAAGGTTTCATCGATGCCTCAGCATCCTCAAGGTCCAAATCCTGCACACTCAGGATAACCGAGTCAATAGCACATATCTATGTCATTACAATAAAATAACATATAATCACATCCATAATGCCTCATGGTAAGAAATCAACGATCGATGGTATAATAATCCGGCTCACCTGCAAGCAAGTGTCCTCAGAGAATAAGTTCACTTAGTGTGTGCAAGAGCGGGATGTTACACCATTTCTATCAATGTCTCAATATTCCAATATTGAAGAGGGTTGAGATGTTAAGGCTATTGGTTTTTCATTTATGCCTCTTAGATTGGAGGGTTTTAGTTTTCATTTTTTGGATCAAGGTTTTGAGGGTTAGGAATGTGGAAATTAGGATTTTAAGGGATTATGTTTTGAGGATTTAAAAAAAAAAAAAAAAACAAGATACTTGTTTATAACACATTAAACACAAAACATCATTTTGGTAAAAAAAACACAAATGAATGATAAGAAGAAAACCCTAACATCAAGAATGTTTCCCACAACAAACAAAAATTTATGTATATTTCATAATCGAAGATAGTTATGTGATTCTCATCAATTGGGGTGGATATGTACTAAATTGTATGGTCATGTAATAAAGGGGTGGCAGTTTGGTGTTTTACAAACTACCCCTATTTTATTTTTCTTTTTATTTTTTTCCCAATACTATGTCAAAATCAAAAAAAAAAAATTACTATTCTATGCAATTTTTTATTTTTATTCATGAAAAAATAACATATGTATAATACAAATGTAATTTTTTATTTTTATTCATGAAAAAGTAACATATATGCAATATATATAAATGTATGTAATATAACATGTATGTGTTTTATAATACATATGTATTATATCACATACATGTTCCTTAATCATAATCATCTCCCTAGTGTTACGCTTGGCATCCCAAAGCTGATAAACCAAATCATATCTGCATTATGGATATTGGTATCCAATGTTATGGAAATCTATGATGGCCCCATATTAGTGGAATCAAATTTTTTACATAGACCCTTGCCCTATTTTGTTCATTTTTTATATTAAGTATAACATTTTAGTAGTAGTTATATGGAAATGAATATAATTCTATGCTAAAAACTTAAGACATTTTAACCCTCCTCAAAATTATATATGATAGTATAATGCAAGCAATATTTGTCATTCAAGTAGTGTATCCCAACAAAATTAATTCACCAATAAGAATTCTTCCACTTAAAGCCCCTCATTACTATAGAGGCTATAGCAATAACACCACCTCAAAATGGTGAAGGTTATTGCTCTTAGTCAGAACTATAATGATTACAAGAAAACCTTAATCTCAAATTGAAACTCAAGAAACGAAATAGATCAAGCGATTTTGATAGGTTAAAATAACAACTAGTGGTTAAGGAGACCATTATTCTACGGCTACCAATTCTTAGTGTGGGAAGGGCCTTCCTCACTCACCTCACCAAAGTAGCATTGTAATAGAGCACGAGGAGGAGTCAATTCCAACCTGAAGGGGAGAGGGTAGGTACAAGTTTTGATTGATTGCAAAAGAGAAGAAATCACTTAATTCCAATACAAGAGGAGTATGTTAAATTTAAAATACTACATGGTCATCCAAATAGAGAGTAATTTAAGGAGAGTAAGTGGAAATGTTTTCCCAAATTTAATAAGAATATTATGGGAACTTATACTTACACTTGATTGATGGGAAATTTGTCTATGGAAGAGATGAGACATTACTTAATGCCAAGACAAGAGGAGTATATTTTATGCCAACTACTACATAGTCCTTCAAATATGGAATGGGTGAGTGCAAGTTAATGATGGTCTCTCATGACACGTTAGTGGCAATGCAAACATGGAAAAACAACAATCTGGTAGCTTTGAGGGATTTTTCAATGTACTTTTTCAATGAATTTGAATATGGTGTAAGAAGATGAAATGTAGGAAAATGAATTATCTTTCTGAATATACAACTTTTATTCATATAAATTGTGAATAACTATGTCGAATTTTAGTATTCATAAGAGTGGTATCTTATTTTTCCAGCAAAATATAAGGTATATGTATTTGTTCATGCATGTATTGAGTACTTCATGATGGAATTTCCTTCCAAAAACTTGTATAATTGTAGAGAACCCGTTTTATAGTTTGGTATAGTTTTTGGAAATTTATTATATTAATATTTTATTTTATTTTAATTATGAAAGTCAATATATCCTTGAAATTACAA
>JASDQU010752330.1:62357-76097 GCA_032191745.1 Picea mariana | reverse complement strand
CACGATTTCAAAGGATAGAGCTCCTCCTTCCTTTGACTTCCAGTCAACGAAATTCTAATTGCTTGCCACGTGTCCTCCTCGACAATGGACAGTCTTCCTGCTTTCGGGACTTTGTAAGCCCGCTTCATCTTGTACTTAAATATTTAGTGCTCCTTCTTCTGGATCCAACTATGGTCGGTCCTCGCGCTCAGATCCAACGTCTGAGATTTGTTCTCCTCTTTTGAGCGTTCCTCCTATCTGTATTCATATCTGACGATCATCAGGAATTCTGAGTGGGTGATCCAACGATCACTCTTGATCTTCACTATTAATCTCACCATGCCATCATCGCTGCGCTGTTGATCGTGCTGATCTCGCCATCAATGACAAACATGCTACCTGCATCTTCTGTCTATAAATATGCCAACAAGCAACACTTTTACATTACATACAAATAAGTGAGAGAGACTAGAAGTTACCGTAGATAATGTGTATTGGTAGATCCATCCTAATATCCTTCCATACATGCCTACGTCATAAATGATCCATATAATGGCAAGTTACTGCCACCAAGGGATAGTTAGCGAGAGCCACAAGAGAAAGACATATCTAGAAATGGGCACTAAAAGGATGGGCCATGATCAACCGGAAAAGGATTGGAGATACCACCTAGGCCTCACACTGATACATAAATCATATAAGCATGGCCCAATACAATACATGAATACAAAGATAACCACACTTTTAGCTGATTGTGATAAAATAATACATATAATATTCTCAGATGATGGACTACAATTGGTGAAAAAATATAAGGTGCACATAAGTGAATATGAGGTGTAACACAAACCAATACATATCTCCACAAGGTCAATTAGGGTTTGTTTTGAAGTCTAGGTGATATTATTAACATAATAGGAATACTCTTGTTTACTTCCACACCGATCTTAGAGCTTCTAGGTGAGGGAGTACTTAGCTTATTATGCATATGAATGTCTTTCATTCCTTCTCCTTCAACAAGACTATTGTCCATAAACACTACCTTCTCCTCCTCCTCAAGCTCTATTGATTGAATTCACTAAAGAAAGAGTTAATGTCATTGTGAAGTTTCCATTTTACACATACATTTTCTATTCCAAGGAAAAGGAATTCACAATTTCTATTCATAGAGAGAGTTGAAATAACATTTCTCAGGTTAGTTATCGCGGGATTTGTACTTGTACAAATTCCCACCACGAGTCCCCATATCTTGTGTAAATACAAAAGATCCTACCATTGTCACCTTAGTAACAATTTACCAAGTTTTAGTGATGGAAGAGGTCCACCACAAGGGAGGCTTCCCTGGTGACCTCAAGGAATCAAAGTAGCAAGTATGGTAGCCAAGCCTACTGCCCCCTCTCTTGATCACCGAATGAAAGGTCTAAATCAAGGAAAGATAAGATGTATAAGCTTGTTTGAGTACCTGCTCGGAACAAGAACACTTTATAGCATGTATATGATTATTTCCAAGTTAAAACATGCAATTAATACCTCATAAGACACTAGACAACTATGATTACTAAAAGTTGTTATAAATTTTCAGCAGTGAACAATATTACAACAACATTAAAATATTTATAACATCTGCAATAATTAGAGATCAGAAATACAACAAATGACAACGAAAACTTAGCATATATCCAGTAGATTAATATCCAATTGTTCAATGATGTTTCTGAGTATGATGAACCACCTTCAGATCAAGGTATACAACACATTAAAGTGTTATTAGGTGGTTGTAGCAAACTTTTGCAACAACAAGTTTACTAGTGAGTTAGCTCAAGTTAGTGTTAGTAAAGTTAGTAGGAAGCTTGAGAGAGTTGAAAGAAAGTGTTTGTTGATCATGTCAATTTTCACATACAATATTTTGTGACAAATTTTTAGATCTAAAAATTGCTTCCTAGTGAGCTAACAATAAACCCTATCTATTATCACTGAATAATTTTACACTGAAAATATATGTAGCAGAAACAACAAGATCAGAGATGAATCATCAACACATATGAGACAAAAAAATCTATGTTCTTTACTTTATCAATTTAAAAAATTATGAGGGAAAAACCAACCCTCCCAACCAATAAAATTTCACCAAAATCTGAGGACAACCTTGTCCTCTCAAAACAAGAAAACCAAACCTCAACAGATCCATGGAAATTTCCTCTGCCCACAAATCTGTTGCAGACCACCTATATGACCCATTGACATCACCTGTATTGTTGCTAACATCATCTTGTACGGACCTACTCCTTCCCATAAAACTTTGTACGGATGTACGAGATTCACCTTACTGTAACCCACGTATATACACGATTGTGCCCACTGCAACATGTGAATACACGATCCACCTTACTACAACCCGCGTACATACTCGACTGTGTCCACTGCAACCCGCGTACATATGTGATTGTGCCCACTGCAACTCACATACATGTACACAAACTTATACAGACACTTCTATACAATTCGCTCCTGTGACTACCTATCTCCTAGGGCAGATTTGCTAGAGTTACAAACATTCCTTTATTGAATTCACTAAGCTCCTTGGCACAAGTGTAGACTCACTTATGCCAACTCCATCATGTCTCCACACACACACACTACACCATATGAAATGTCACAATGACCTCTATCCTTTATATACAAGTCTTATGGGTCACCATAGAAGCCCCTCCACAAGTCAACACCAAATTAGAATTTCTTATGGGTGTGAATCCCCAACACAAACCCACAAAGACAACCACCAAACCCATGAAGCCCCAGCTTCACTCCAAAGGTGGTTTTCACTAAACAAAGAGTCCATTGTGGTGACAACGATGATTTCCACATGCCCAACACCCAGGGCACATGAGCATACGTTCCCAAAGATACAAAAATCAACAGATCAAATCACCATGAGAGAGAGCTTAGAGATTAGTTCCTATGATGGTTACCGAGTCTTTATAACAACAAATGCAACAATACTTGAAGGATAAACTAAGGGAGATTAAGAGGTAGGGATTAAACTCTAAGGTACTAGCACATTAGGGCCTTAAGGTTTAAACCTTAAAGAGAAGGATTGTTAGAGTGCAAACACATTTGGGCCCTAGTAATCTTTTATGCCTTCTTAATGTTTCAACTAGATCAAAATCAAGTGTCCAGGGCTAAAATCCCAAAGTGTTAGAACTTTAGGGCTTTAGGATGTTAACCCTAGCAAGAAAGCTTCAACAATTTTGAACAAGAATAACCTTGTGAGAGGAGGAAGCACTTATGCTCCTCTCTTAAGGTTTTACCAAGCAAGACGTCTAGCATAAAGTAACAAAATTCACCGTGAAACATAACAACATAAAGATAAATCGTAGAAAATTATTTACTTTAGCCAAGATACCATGAGACAAAACCCTAATTGTATAAATTCCTCTTCAAAAATAAGCAAACCATTCACAACTTGATCCTCCAATCAAGGTGCATAAGGTAGAAGAGATAGGTATCCCAAAGAGGGAAAAAATTTCAGACTTGTTATCACAAATGGTGAGTGGTGATGACTATAAAATAAAATGAGAAGGTGGCCTATTTATATGAGGCCACCTTAACGAATTTGTCCACATAAATTTGTCAACAACAAATTAAAAGAGGGTCGATCCCTTCATTTACCTATACAATGTGCCAAAATGAAAAATACATAAAAGAAAACCTTAAAGGGTGATGTCATGCCCTAGAAGGGTGAGGCAGGGATAAAAAAATATGACGTCCAACCTCAAGGAGTGGATCGTTGGGCCTCCAAAGGTCATGTGCCAAGCTCCTATGTGAAAAAATGTCATGCAAAGTGTCTCCTCAAGCCAAACCACCTCTGAAACCATACCATCCATCAAACCCTTACCTCTAAGGTGATGTCAAGGGCTAGAGGGTGACGTCATGGGCCTCGATAGGCCACGTCCTAGTGTAATATGGGTGCAATATCGTCATACGGTGATGCCAAGGTGCCTCCAAAGGAAACATCTTCCATCCTCTGTGCACAATGGTTCTGGGTGCCTTGCCCAGCCTGTGGGCTTCTTAGCCAATGTATGTGGCATACTGACCAAAACTGTTCAAAGACCAAGCTCATCTGTCCATCGTCTAAGGCTTCAAGGGTGTGAAAGCAATTATATGAGGGGAATGAGTTACTGGATGAATCCCTTCTCTCCATCACACATGCCAAAGTTCTACAATAAGTCACAACGTCTCGAGAAAAACCCATTGCATCCCTCAAAGAACCATGTTAGGGGCATTCAAAGCAAAGAAGAATATAAGACAAAGTAAACCAATGTTCACAAGACATCTTAGTCCTTATATCATGCAAAGTAAATTGATGCCTAAGATACAAACCATGGAAAAAATTCACCCCAATATTCCCTTCACGTATCACCCAAGCCTAAGACATTGTGAGGGTTACCAAGTTTAAGTATGGGAGGGCCTTCATCCAACCCTATTAGCTGTGCCACCTAGACAAGATATAGATAACCTAGGCAGAGGGATAGGTCCCAAGAGTGACAAGGGAAAGTAAAAACCCATCAAGAGTAAGTTTGAAGATGTTATGGTTTTATGGTTTCCTTCATGGCTTATAGTGTCCATCTCTATAAGCGCTTTTGTTGAGGGTGTTCTTGCTCTTGAGTTACCCAATATTTGCATGCCACATTTTCCAAACGCCTTTATTAACCATGTTTCCAATCCCTGCTTTCATTTATAATTTGCAAATTTGAGGGTCCCCCTTTATCGGTTTCCAAGCTTTAGCATTACTTTTTTGGGACCGAGGCGAGCACCGAAAGAGTACAACTCAATTTGGACCATATCTTGGTGGTAATTATTTGCCATGTTCACTTTCTTTTTAGCATTATTTTCTTATTCTTTTATAGCAGTTGGAATCTACCTTTGGGCTGTTAGCCCCTTTCTTATGAGAGTATGGGCCATAGGCGAAGTTTAGGATATGTGAAAGTATTCATTACATAAAATGTTAAGTATGGTCGGGAGCAGAACATTAACCTTGGGAGGGCCCCCCAATATTACCCCTTTTCCTTGGGCGATGTCAACATGAGACTAGGGCATAGAAGTTGAACACCATGGTGAACCAAGGAAACCGAGAAAATTTCTCAAGCAAAGGATCCATTATCCAACTTCATCCAATGATCCTTGTCCACATGCACAATAAATTAAACAAAACACCTTGCATGAAAAAAGGGCTAACGGTACCTCATGGTGACGTTGGCTTACCATGCCCCATATCCTAGGCTTCTTGAATGTGATGAGACTTGGTTGATGCAACTAGGAGACAAATTAGGGGGGCTATTGGGATACCATACGTGGACATGTTTACCATCATCAACAATGTGCAGATCATGTTCTCCATTGCGGGCCTCTAGACATGATCTCCTCTAGTTACCCCTAGGCACGGGGGGTAATATTTGACTCCAACATGGGGACATGTGCTCACCGTAGAGCACATGAGAACCTCAACATCTCTAGTTGTTCAAGACTTGCAATCTCGCACTCACTTTAACCAACAAAGAACTTTAGAAGTATCTGTCGATGGATGTTATCCACCGATTGTTAGTGATAATCCAAAACCATACTATGAAAAAATTTCCTTAGCTATGACGTGATAAAGAAAAAAGTTTCAATGATAAAAAATGCAATTTCCTAACATGTATCCATTATATGCAAGCAATATGAAACTACAGTAGCATGATATGCATGATGAAACATATATATAATTCCATGCAAAATGCAAATGCGTACCCTAACCCACCTACCTATTCTATGTCACACTCAAGAAGTCAAGTCTCTTCCCCATTATGGGGCTTGGGAAGGGATCCACTAAATAGTAGTGGACGCCTTCTCCCCTATAATGTGGATAGGTAGTAGGAATCATTGACAAACTTCTTCACAATCTTGTAGGGACCTAGCCATAAATTCTCAAACTCCTTTCGTGTGTTGGGCCGACCCTTCCTTGAATCCCTCTCTAAAACCAAATATCCTTGTTTGTAATCTTCTGTTTTAAGGTCAACTTCTTCTTGTATTACCTTGGTATATTTTCTCAAGGGAGGCGGGTGGGATTCTATCATAAGAAAATCGTATCGGCTCAGTCTAATCAGTAAGTGCTTATCATCTTTCTTTAATATTTTGATAGAGCGAATTTCCTTATCTTTATATTTCTCCAGTTGTTGTTGGTAATCTTCCTTCTTACGCCAGTCTATAGCATCAAAATCTTCTTCTTAGGTGAAAGGAAGGTTACCTGGGAAAATATGTGGGAGGGGATCATTGACCACTGCAAGGATATCCTCAATTTATGGGTCGATATCAATTTCCTCAACAACATTATCTTCCATGGCCAAGTTCAGTAGGTGAGCATAAGTATTATCATCAACGGTTATAGTAGCATAACTCAACTCCATTTATAAAGTACCACCCAACATTGCAAAAAACTTTCTAGACAAAAGCATTCCCCATACATCAGGAATATCCATGACCATAATGTCAATCAATAAAACCATATGAGGATATCAATCAAGGTATACCTTCACATTTTCTACTACACCATGTGTGGGGATGGCCCTAGATTTGATTCCACAGGCATTCCTAGAAGGACTTGTGGTTTCCAAACCCAATTGCCTCATTAATTTCAAGGACATTCTATTCACACCCTCTCATGAGTCAAGCATACATTTATTCAAGAGTTTACTATTCACTTGTAATGAGATGAAGAAAGGCGAGTGTTCTTCATATTGTCGTATGAAGTGATTTACTTGTAGCATTATAGGAGGGTCCATAGGTTCACCTTGTACCTTGAAGAACTTCTCAACTCTACTTTTCATCGAAGGGATCTTAATGATCTATTTTAGAGGTACAGGTAGATTGATCTTTTCTAAGACAACATCTATGTCAATATTCAAGTCAATATCATTAGTCTTTGGCATAGTGGAACTAGGAAGAGAATTGCTTATTTGTGGAGGAGGAGGTCCTTGTTAGGGAGGCTTAGGGTCACCAGGTGGAGCTTGTGGTGCATTTCTTTGTCTCGTGTACACATAATTCCTTCTTCTTAAGTCTCTCCCTTGACTCCTCACTTATCTAGGTTGTTTATAACTTCCATCCTAGCCCTCGTAGCTACTTCCTTTTTGCTTTCCTCAAGCTGTTCAGGTGTGATATTTAGGCACACTTAAAGAGATACCATAAAGATATGGTTTATGGCATCAACAAAATTCAATTGATCATGTTCCCTGTTATTCCTTAGGCATTCATATTTCCAATGTGAGTCTCTACAAGTCAAGCACCAATGAGTATCCTCTTGAATTATAACGTTTGAAGGATCTAGAGCATTTGGAACCCTTTGTTCGTTTGAAGGCCTAACTCTCCATGCTTGGTTAGGATTTTGGGGTTGTCCCCTAAAACGAGGCCTAAGGACTTGTTGTTGCGCCCTTTCTAAATTAGTGATTATGTTCATCATCAAGGTTTGGTTCTTGGCGGTGTCATTTATAGCCTCTTCAAGTCGTTCCCATGGAGCACTAGTATCTTGAACGGGCTCAACATTGTTTACTATCTTTGGTTTGGTATCGACCTTGGCTCTCGAGGGATAGAAAGGTTCTACCTTGCATGATGAAAGATTAGTGTCAATTTTCCTTGTTGTTTCTTTGGCCTCTTGAATATTCTTTGGACCCTTTTCTTTGAGAAAGTATCCAAAATGTCCCTAGAAATCCTTGATATAAAGGAAGAGCAGGTAATCCCCATCAAGGTCATGGCTGTTAGGGATTTGTTGAAGTAAATTTTCAAACTTGGCATTCAATTCTCTAACCGTCTAACTTTCTGATTTCTTGATTTCGGTAAGTCGCATCAACAAAATGTTTGGATCCTCCTTGGTACTCCATCTCTTAAGAAATGTTTCCTCATACCACCTCCTAGCAACATCGGTAAGGGTGGCCAAGAAAAGTTTCATTACTAAATATTCGACGTCATCACTCACAAGATTAATTTGAAAGAAGGCCCAAAAATTACTCATATGTTCTCTAGCAGTGGTCACATCATTACCAAGAAAATTGGGAAACCATTTCACATAATTTGGAGGTATCTGTTGGGGGTATCACGGGATAACAAATATATCTAAAGGCTTGAAGATATTGGATGCCCATTGTTTTTTATCCATTGTAGGCAAAATAAGGTTTCCACCAAACAAGGATTTCACTACAGGTGAGTTGCGAGGAAGCATTCTCTTGTAAGTCTCAGGAGGGTTATTATTCCTCCTCAAACTTTGTGGAGTCTCCAGATGATTAGTCTTAGATCATCAAAGAAAGGTGAGGGAATCACCATCAGTAGAGTCGCCGGGTAAACTTGAGAGAAAAGGGATTTGGGAGAAAATTTACCAAAGATATGTCGTTGAGGAGAATGAATCAATCCTCTCCGAAAACAGTGCCAAAATGTTATCACAGGATTTGTACTTGTGCAAAGCCACACCACAAGTCCCCAAATATTACATAACTAAAAAATATCCTACCACTGCCACCTTAGTAAGAACTTCCCATATTTTAGTGATGGAAGAGGTCCACGACAAGGGAGGCTTCCTTGGTGACATCAAGGGATGAAAGTATAAAGTATAGTAGCCAAGCCTATCGCCCCCTCTCTTGATCACCAAATGAAAGGTCTAGGTCAAGGAAAGATAAGGGGTAAAAGATTGTCTGGGTACCTGCTTGGAACAAGAACACTTTATAGCATGTACATGATTATTTCCATGATCAAACATACAATTAATACCTCATAAGACACTAGACAACAATGATTACTAAAGGCTGTTATAAATTTGCAACAATGAACAATATTACAACAACAATAAAAGATTTATAACAACATCAATAATAAGAGATAAAAAATGCAACAATTTTCAAGGAAAACTTAGCATATATCTAGTAGATTAATATCTAATTGTTCAATGTAATTTATGATTATGATAAACCACCTTTAGATCATTGTATGCAACAAATTAAAGTGTTATCAGGTGGTTATAAAAAACTTTTGCAACAACAACAAGTTTACCAGTGAGTTATCTCAAGTTAGTGTTAGTAAAGTTAGTAGGAAGCTTGAGAGAGTTGAAAGAAATTGTTTGTTCATCAAATCACCATGAGAGAGAGCTTAGAGATCAATGCCTTTGAGGGATATGGAGTCTTTATAACAACAAATGCTGCAATAATTGAAGGTTAAGCTAATGGAGATTAAGAGGTAGGGCTTAAACTCTAAGGTGCTATCAAATTAGGGCCTTAGGGTTTAAACCTTAAAGAGAAGATTGCTAGAGTGCAAGCACGTTTGGGCTCTATCAATTTTTTCTCCCTTCTTAATGCTTCAACTAGATCAAAATCAAGTGTCTAGGGCTAAAATCCTAAAGTTATAGTACTTTAGGAATTTAGGATGCTAACCCTAGAAATAAATCCTCACCAATTTTGAACAAGAATAACCTTGTGAGGGGACGAAGAACTTCTGCTCCTCTCTTAGGGTTTTACCAAGCAAGATATTTAGCATAAATTATCAAAATTCACCATGAAACATAACAACATAAAGATAAATTGCAGAAAATTAACTTACTTTATCCAAGATACAATGAGACAAAACCCTAATTGCAGAAATTCCTCTTGAAAAATCAACAAACCATTCACAACTTGATCCTCCAAGCAAGGCGCGTAAGGTGGAAGAGCTATATAGCCCAAAGAGGGCAAACATTTCACACTTGTTCTCACAAATGGTGAGTGATGATGATCATAAAATTAAATGAGAAGGTGGCCTATTTATATGAGGCCACCTTAACCAATTTGTCCATAAAAATTTGTTAACAACAAATTAGAAGAGGGTCGACACCTTCATTTTCCTCTACAATATGCCAAAATGAAAAATACATAAAATAAAACCATAAAAAGGGTGACGTCATGCCCCATAAGGGTGACATAAGGCTAAAAAATATGGCATCCATCCTCAAGGAGTGGATCATTGGGTCTCCAAAGGTCATGTGTCATGATCCTATGTGCAAAAGATTCCATGGAATGTGTCTTCTCAAGTCAAACCACCTCTAGAACCACACCATCCATCAAGCACTATCCCCGAACGTGACGTCAAGGGATAGAGGGTGACGTCATGGGCCTCGAAAGGCCACATCCTAGTGCAAGAGGGGTGCAATCTCATCCTCTGGTGATGCCAAGGTGCCTCCAAATGCAACATCCTCCATCCTCTATGCACAATGGTTCAGGGTGCCCTACCCATCCTGTGGGCTTCTCAGCCCATGTATGTGGCATACTGACGAAAACTACTCAAAGACCAAGCTCATATGTTCATCATACAAGGCTTCAAGGGTGTGAGAGTCATGATCTGAGGGGAATGAGTCATTGGATGACTCCCTACTCTCCATCACACGTGCCAAAGTCCTGCAATAAGGCACAACGTCTCAGACACAAATGAAAATGTCCCTCAAAGAACCATGTTAGGGGCATTCAAAGCAAAGTAGTGTATAAGATAAAGTAAACCAATGTTCATAATATGTGTTAGTACTTAAATCATGCAAAGTAAATGGATGCCCAAGATACAAGCCATGTAAACAATTCACCCTAGTATCCCCTTCAAGTATCACCCAAGCCTAAGACCTTGTGAGGGTTACCAAGTTTAAGTATGTTAGGGCCTTCATCCAGTCCTATTAGGTGTTCCACCTAGATAGGAAATAAATAACCCAGGGAGAGGGACATGTCTTGAGAGTGAAAACGGAAAGTAAAAAACCATCAAGAGTAAGTGTGAATATGTTATGGCTTCCTTCATGGCTTATGGTGTCCATCTCTATGAACTATTTTGTTGAGGGGATGCTTTCTCTTGAGTTACCCAATATTTGCATTCCACCTTTTTCCAAACCCCTTTATTAGCCATCTTTCCAATCCCTACTTTCGTTTATAATTTGCAGATTTGAGGGTCCCCCTTCATGGGTTTCCAAGCTTCAACATTAGTTTTTTGGGACCGAGGAAACCACTAAATGAGTAGAGATCAATTTGGATCTACTTTTGGTGGTATTTATTTGCTATTTTCACTTTCTTTTTAACATTATTTTCTTATTCTTTTATATCTTCTGTAATCTACCTCCGGGTCGTTAGCCCCTTTCTCATGAGAGTATGGTCCATAGGCGAAGTTTAGGATATGTGAAAGAATTTTATGATGGAAAATGTTAAGTATGGTATTGAGCAGAACGTTTCCCTTGGGAGGCCCCCTTAGTATTAACCCTTTTCCTTGGGTGGTGACAACATGGGACTAGGGCATAGAAACTGACCACCTAGGTGAAACAAGGCAACCAAGACAATTTATCAAGCAAGGGATCCACTATCCAACTTCAACCAATGATCCTTGTCCACATGCCCAATAAATTAAACACAACACCTTGCATAAAAAAAGGAATAACCATACCTCATGGTGGCATTGGCTTACCATGCCCCATATCCTAGGTTGTTTGAATGTGATGAGCCTTAGTTGATGCAAATGGGAAGTAAATCARGGGGCCTGTTGGGATKCCATATGTRGAYATGTTGATCATCATCAACATGGTGTAGATCGTGTTCTCCATTTCRGSCCTCGAGGCATGATATCCTCCATTTACCCATAGGCAYGGGGGGTACCAAGGTGCTTTTGCACTRTACAATAATCAAAGTTGTGCTCATAAACTTGATCCCTTCTTCTCATAGATTGTTTCACCTCCCAGTACTTCAATAAAAAATATCAACATAAAAAATACTCATATAAAAGTCGTTTGTAATGTTCACATACTTTAACTTCCAAAAGTTACATCAAAAAACAAGGAAAACATCATGGAGTGCTATCCTTCTATTGTGTACTCATAATTGAGGAGACTTGATATGAAACACATAAAACAACTTCAATGACTTAACAACAAAAATAAGAATATTTTCAAAAACTGGATATAAAAGAAAATGAGGCTCCATCACTTGTTTTTTCTATATCCATGGATACTTTAGCTAGCCCTTGACCTCCCTTGAAAAGAGTGTCTTCATCCTCATTTAATTCCTTGTAGGTATGTGTGAAAGGGGCTTTTTGAAATGAAGTTACAACCTCTATTAACTTATCAACAATTGGCTTGAGTTGTATAACATGAACATGAGCATTTCCTTTCATCTATTTGATCACCAATGGCGAGTCTCCAAAGATATGAATGTGTTTTACATCCCTTTTAAGAGCACATTTAAGCAATATTCTCAATTTCATAAATCCTACATAATTATTGCAATATTATGGGGTCCTTATCTGGCACCATCGAAGAAACCTTGAGCTTCTGACCTATCTATTACCAACTCTCACAAGTTACAAGGAACACTATGTCTAGCATACATTCTACAATTTTGCATCAATGATCTATTTGAGAAAAGGCTTGAAAGGTACAAATGTACTTGTTCTTAGAGCTCTATGAGTTTTTGGCCAACTAGATTTCGTGTATAACTAAGCAAAGTAAAGCTCTAAACTGCTTTAGTTTATTTTTATCAAATTAATGCCTTAGGATTTCCTCCATTAACTCCCCATTCCACATGTTTGGGATACTTTTAATATGCTCCAATTCTTTCCAAATCTACTAAGCACATAAACATTTAACTAGCATGTGTGTTATATTTTCATCCTCCATTTTGCAGAGCATACAAATCCCAAGATATTGCCTACTCATCCTATAAAACTTCCCATGCCAAAGTGTCAAAACTTAATGCTAACCAAAGAAAAGAATGGGGTTGTTTAGGATCTTTTAGTTTTGATATATGCCTCCACCACCAGATTGGCTCTTGTAGACCTAAATCAACCATAGTTTTATATCCCAAACATGCAATATAAAGCCCTAGAGTCTTATTTTTTTCCCCAAGACAAACTATAATTCTCGTATCTTGACCTAATATGACCTATTTTAAGGCTTTTTGTATAAGCATTCCAAATGGTTTCCTGTTCTTCTTCCAAGCCCAAAGATTGTGTGTTTCTCCAACCTTGATGCCACATATTTATTGCATGAGGATCCCCCCCATATTGAGAGTACAAATACCCTTATCCTAGAGAAAATTAATCAATTCTTCGAGAAACATTATCCTTTCTTCGGGTCCCACACTAGAATCAACACCAATTCTAACTTGTTCACCATTACCTACTTTCCAATTCAAGTGTTTCCCAATCATAGGAAAAGCCAAAACTAAATCCTTATAGTGTATGTAAACATCACTTATACTTTTTTATGGCTCTTAATATGGACAATAATTTGTCTCCACAACCCTTCTTTAGTAAGGATGTTCCACAAAGTTTTATCTACTAGAGATTTTTCAAACATATGAATATCCTTCAGGCCCCGTCCATCCTTCTCTTTTGGCCTTGCTATAACTTGCCACTTGACCAAATGAATACGATTATTTTCTTTTTTATTGGACCAAAGAAATTTAAAACATGTCTTCCTAGTTTTTTTTAGAAGACCTTTAGGATTGAAAGCCAAGGAATGCCAAAACATTGGAATAGGTTCCAATACTGACTTCACTAAAGTCAACCTCCCCCCAATAGATAACCATCTGTTACACCAATTATTGATTATGCCTTAAATTTTTTCTAGCAACCATATCCATTTGGCTTCAAAAGAAAGCCCATGTATTTGAATCCTTCTTGAAAATTTAAGAGCTTAAAGGGAAAGAACCTAAGCATCACATGTTCCACATCTTGCTCTGGGTCATGAAA
>JASDQU010752330.1:10037-22163 GCA_032191745.1 Picea mariana | reverse complement strand
GATCCATTCCCTCCAAAATGTCTCATTTAAAATTAAAGTGAATTTCACTTTATTACATAAGTGTTTTATGAAAATAAAGTCACTTTAAAAATAGAAGGTACACTTTATTAAAAAAGTCACTTTACTAAAAGAAGCACTTAAAACAACTTTATAAAAACTATTACAAAGTCAAGTGCTTGGTAGTGCAAATATTAAGGTAACATCCGCATACAAGACAAAACATGCGGAGTACCTCCCGAGCTAAACAAATCTAACAGTAAATTCCATCACTTCCAGACCTGTTATTACTCCAAGTAGGTCTTAGTTTTAAGGGCTCCATGTCAACCAGTCCACCCAACTAAAACCAATTTAGAAAGAATTTCGCAAGTCTGTCCACACGTGCACTGTTCCCCCATACCTCTCTTCAGTTCAGGGTAAAATTCAAGCCAACCCCCATGACGAAACCATCTAGTTTTAAGCACTACAAATCAAATATCTTATCCCATAACTACTTCTTTTTTTTATAGGGCCTATAAATATTAAGAATAGTAAAGGACATTCCCAAACCTTTGTTGAATACTTTAATACGAAGACCTAAAGAAATTGAAAAGGAATTTATCAGAGTGATATTTTGGTTCTCTCTCGTAATTAATCCCCCCAACAAACCCTCAAAATCAACTTCAAGGAAATCCCAAGTGCCAAAAATCATTCTCATATAAGGTATTAAAAGTTCCCCCTTCTCCATAGTCTCTTGTATTGAAACAATGTTAGGAAGATGAAGGTCTACTTGTATTCTTAGAGCCAACTTCTTGGCTTGGCCCCCCAACCCCAGGATATTAAGGGAGATCTTCATGGGGGGACAGGACAGGGGACATGGCCTACTCTAAGGGCCCCAATGATCAATTTTTGTCGACCTTCGTTTATTTCTTTAATCATAGTTTCTTGAGCCCTTTTCATGGTTGAATTCGTCCCTACACATGAGTCCCCTAGATCCTTTAACGAGTCAACCACCAAACCATCGAACTATGAAAATTTTGTGGTCAAGATCCCCCTTCGAGGGCGTAAGCGATAAGGTCCACCACCTCGACAATGAGAGGAATATGTAGACCCCATCTGTCCTTTTGAGGGAATTTGTGGTGCAATAGAGGGAGGGTCTGTATCTTTGGAGAGGTCGATTGTTTGAACACGAGATTTATAAGGTTCGACTTGAGCAATTGAATCAAAGTAATTCTGGGAAGGTAATTTTTTCTTCATTGCCAGTCTACTTGGATCTAAGGTATAAGGTATTAAAAGTTCCCCCTTCTCCATAGTCTCTTGTATCAAAACAATGTTATGTCGATCAAGGTCCACTTTTATTCTTAGGGCCAACTTCTTGGCTTTGCCCCCCAACCCCAGGATATTAATGGAGAGGATCTTCATGGGGGGACAGGACAGGGGGCATGGCCTGCTCTAAGGGCCCCAATTATCAATTTTTGTTGACCTTCGTTTATTTCTTTAATCACAGTTTCCTGAGCCCTTTTCATGGTTGACTTCCTCCCTACACATGAGTCCCCTAGCTCCTTTAATGATTCAACCACCAAACCATCCAACTATGAAAATTTGGTGGTCAAGATTCCCCTTCGAGGGCGTAAGCGATAAGGTCCACCACCTTGACAATGAGAGGAATATGTAGACCCCATCTATCCTTTTGAGGGAACTTGTTGTGCAATAGAGGGAGGGTCTGTATTTTTGGAGAGGTCGATTGTTTGAACATGAGATTTATAAGGTTCGACTTGAGCAATTGAATCAAAGTAATTCTAGGAAGGTAATTTTTGCTTCACTGCCATTCTACTTCGATCTAATCTACCATCACCCCCTAACCATTCTGAATTACCATTACAATGAAAAGGGGAAGGAGTATCATGTAACTTACCCAAAGGATGTTCTGCATCTGCTTGACCTGCAGCCTTGAATTCCTTAAGAGTGTTTTTTGTAGGAGCATATGCACCCTCTACAGATCACGCTTCCCCACAGATCAAACTTGGATGTAAGCTCAACCTCTATCCTTCAATGCGAGGTATTAATATGTCCTTGATGACAAGGCTACCCAAAGGATGGGAGGGTTTATATCACAGATTTTTTCCACTTTCTGAGGTTGATCCTCCTTTGCATTCTCCACATATATCCCAAGTTTCATAAAGGAGTCCAATGGAGGCAGGGAATCTCTTTCCAACCCTAAACCTAATCCCTCCTTTTTTCGTAAAACCTTCCTGACCAAAGGCCTCAAACAATATTTAAACACATGGCATTTGGTGCACCTAAAAGGAATATTCATATGGTCCATGACTTGGGTATGTTGCATGTCTTTCCAGGCTAGATCCAAAGTTTCAAACAAACCTTTACTGATATCTAGCTCCACCGACACTTTAACAACATAACGAAAATCACTTGCCACACAACTGTCATTTACTAACAATGTTTTGCCAAGGACATTGTCAATTGTTGGAAGAGTTAGTTCCAACTAGAACTCCATTGGTAGGTTGGGTAAATTGACCCACATTGGGGTACATTCTATGAACTCATCCTTTGAGGTCGAACGAGGGAGATCACTATTTAAGTGATAACAAAGAGCTATCCAAGAACCAAGTATCCTTCAAAATCAGGAGAGCATCTTCCATGGAGTTAAAGATAAACCCAATCCAACCTTGAGTTAATATATGAAACATCAGGTTGTAACCTAGGGAGGGATACCATACATCCCTTAGCCACTGTCAAGCCAGCTCCATAACAACCCGCTTCCATAAAAAATTACCCACGAGTGCCTTCCCTGACAGATCCATTATCTGGTCCACACAAACATCTTTGTCGACCATTGTAATGTCCCCACTTTGGGACATCATTATATTACAGAGTGTTATGCTAACCAGAGTAGCCAAATGGGGTTGATAGTGAGTACATGAGCTATTGAGGGGTTTTATTGGGCCTGACTTGCATCGCTCATCTTATTTCATCATCATGATCCTTCTGCACAACTTGGCTTTGGTTCCATTGCATTCCGATGATTTCCATAATTTTGAGTTATTATGGGCTATATGTTAATTAAATTCACTAAGAATGTCATATTGGGCATAATACTTGGAGGAACCTCTTAGTGTAATAGCTCATAAGAATCAGGAGGAATAGCACTACAGGATAGGATAATGAGAAGTGACTTTCAATGGCCAGAGAATCTATAAGGAGGGATAAATCACTTTTTAGATGTAAAATGATTAATTAATAATAAAATAAAGTAAAAGTCACTTGGAGAGACAAGGTGAACAAGAAGGATAAAAGACAGATAGGGGCCTTTACTCTCTTTATGTTGTTTATCAGTTTGATATCTAATTTCTTGCTTGTGAGCCCATGCACTTGGGTGTTTTGAGGGTTTTGACTTAACAAACCCTAGAGATCAGCTCAATGATGAAAGATCCCACCCAACCTGGTCCAAGCTTGGTCACAGAGGTGAAATATTCCTCCCTCACCATTCTACATCAGTCTATCTCGGTTACAAGTGGATTCTACAATAGTAGTAGGCTCAGAGAGAGAGACAATGCACATCAATGAGGGTTTCCAAAAGAAGAGCGCACTTGAGGAGATAGTGCCATTCGAATTGGAGGAGTGGATGAGTTTCAGGGGTCCACACCCATTGGGATTTGATTATTGGGCCTAGGATGCCTTCCTTATCCATTTTGGAGGAGTTCTATCCAACATATCATTATTTATGAGCTAAGACGAGTTCTACAGGAGGAGTGGCACACTTGTAGTAGAGATATCATTGGTTGCGAGGTCTTATGGTCAAGCTTTAGCTTAGATACTTCTCATACCTTCTTGCCATCATCGGATATACCTTCTCATAGAGTTTTGCACTGCTTTGAGGCCATCAGAGAGGAGGTCGTACTTCCCTTGATCTGTTCTAGCCAGGAATTGCACAGTGTGCCAGAGAGGGCACCATCTACAACACATGGTATCAACTGGACTTCAGTGTTACTTGGTATTTAGCTTGGAGAGGCTTTTAGGAGCCTGGATCTTCATATTTGTAGTATATCTTGGAGCCATCATCATCTACACAATCCATCCTATTAGATGTATTGTAGATCTGCAGATCTATTGTACCAGGATCTTGTACTATTATGAATAAAATCAGATCTGAGGTATTTTTGGTTATTTCTTGTGTTGTTGATCTTGCATCTTGTTAAGTATATTCCACTTCTATATCTTCTTTGATTATTGGCTGCAAACACACATTAAACCATCATTATAAACCCTATCACAACTCATGAGACATAAATCTGCTAAGTGTTTGATGAAATGTCACAAACAGAAAACACATAAAAATCAATGAAAAACACAATGTTCCTAGCATATTGGGTTGGGAATATTACAGTGGTATTAGAGCGAAGATTCCTCCCAGCCTGAGGGGTCTTCCATAAGGAGAGATGGATATGTTGGACTTTGCTAGAGAGATTGTATATTGTAAAAGGGAATATTACGCCCTTAGTGAGAGATTTAGGGCTCAAGTAACATTCCAACAGTTTGTATCCATAAAAAATCATAGGTGGAGCAAAGATGAGATTACACATTGGGTCAACATAGCAGAGGAAAATAGAGCCAGAGCAGCTAGATGGAAGGAAGCATAGAGTAATCCCACACCTACTAGGAGCAAGGAACTTTGCTACAGTTGCAAAGAGCCTTGGGAGCCAGATCACATATGCAAGGGTAAAAGGAAGGTGCACATTATTGAGGTGTACTATGACAGTGAAGATGAGGAGATGCATGCGGAAGCAACCATATATGCCTATTTAGATAAATATGATGATGCTAGTGACTCTTGCACATCTGAGGGACAGTTGGATGGACAGGGTGATAACACATGTTCTTTATCTTTCACATCAAGCAGTGTTGAGGATTCAACACTTCAACACAGTGGTGACTCGTGTGAGGATTCACATATGTTAACACTGAGACATGATGAGATTAGGAGGTCAGATGACCTACCCTTGGGTGTAGACATGGATTTTAGGGAGTCATGCACGGAGGAGGATGAGCTTTCTATGATGACCATGATAGATTTGTCATCTTTTCAGAGACCTATGATAGCCACGACACATGAGGATATCAGTGGAATCTATGATATGGTGGAGGAGCCTTGTGTGAGGGTTGTACACCAGGGGCATATGGATCTGCAGACCCAGAAGGAGAGACATGACTTGGAGACAGTAGACCTTACACATACCTATCAATATGAGGAGAGTGAGTCACCTCTTTTGGAGATTCCATTTTTTGATCAGGTTGTGGAGAATGACAGATTGATGGGATACTCACTTCTAGGACTGGTATATAGTGACAAGGATGTACTCCTTAGTGGTCGAGATGACCACATCTCATGTCTAGACACATCTGTATGTGATCCAGGCGCAGATGCCATTAGCAGAGTGAGCGCAAAGGAGGATACAACTGCCCATACAGGATACAATGTGATTCAAATGGAGGTAGCAGTTGGTGATGGAGTGTAATGTCATACAGGAGGACCCAATGGCATAATGGACATTGGGCAGTTCAATGCCTTATCTTTTGCGAAGAGTGTTGTTGAGGATTCCATGGTTGACACTAGCAGTGAGGGGAATGAGGTAGCACCTCAATAGGATTGTGATCAGGAGTCACGATACTTGGCAGGATAGTTGAGGGTCAGTGAGGACATGATCATGGCAACCACTAGACGCATTGATGACACACATACATTTGTGGCAGATTATTGCTGGAGGGCATGGATGGCACATGATAGTTCAGATGGGGGATTTTTCATGGATGACTTTCATACTCTTAGGGAGAGAGTGACTATGATGAGGGCCGACTACCAACAGTTGTTGATGGACAAAGATTACCTATTGGAGGTTGGTGAGATGTATCACAGGGCCCTGAGGGAGCAGGAGTTGGAGGTGGACCAACTCACTCATGAGTTGGTGAGAACACGAGGATTCTTGAAAGGCACACATATATCCCTTCAAGAATCAGAGTCCAGATTGGAGGAGCTCGTTGAAAATATTGGTCAGAGATACACCATATCTATCTCGATAGAGAGTCAGAACCATATCTATCTTGACAGAGAGTCAGATATGTTCCTCAATTACATTGTTGGAGGATGTCCAAGTGTCATAGGGACCACCATTCATGGGTAGTTTTGAGGCAGTCGGTCATACACATACGCATGAGGATTCCAAAGCCAGGGGAAGTTACGAGGACACTTTCGTTTGTGTTCCAGGATTGGTTGATATCCAAACAAAGGATGATCCGACAGTACACCTTGGACATATGATGCTGAGAGAGATGTACAATGGGATTCAGGGGGACGTGTTGGATTGCAGGGAGGAGACACACTTAGTGGAGCATGGAGATTCCTCTCCTTTGCAACAACACATAGTTATGAAAGATCACCTTAACAGTAGTAACGATTATAGGGGTGATGATGGTTGGAGAGTGATTGACCAACATTTTGTGGAGTTACCCCCGGTTGTACCTGATGATTGGGGTTCAATGATGACTACAGATGAGTATTTACTATGCGTACCAGTGGACGAGCTTTTGGTTGAATCCTTGGGATTGACCAAAGCATATGATACTTTCCAGTCCTACTGTCGGTTACAAATGTTTCTGTTATCTTTTCCCGACACTTTCATCATTGACAACAACATAGGGGGAGATAGACAGTGGCAGGGGACATGGAGAGTGGATAGGCTAGAACCACTAAACATGAGTGTTTTTATTGCATACAACAGGATAGGGGTGGATCATTAGAGACAAACAATTGAGACCTGGGGCGTGATGGTGAGCATCTTAGGCCATGGGACAACATATATCTCAGAGGTCGACACAAATTCATATTCTCATGGGGATGAGCATGGAGGGTTTCCGATAGTTATCAATATGATACATGAGCAATTAGTGGGGATTGGAAGTGATGAACTTCCAAGTTTGCCATGGGATTCAGGAGTCCATTTGGTTAGTAGGTTGTGTCACCTTATGATGGCATAGGTTGCACTAGAGAGCAACACACTTCACTCTTGGATGGTTTTGAGAGGGCTTGCCGGGGCTTGTCCTATGAGGCGAGACAAGTTCTCCCTATTGATACGGACAATCGAGTATGGAGATGGTTGGGAAGATGTTGTTTCCATTGAGATTCCTTTTCGGGTTCAACTTCTTGACATTAGGTCTAGTTTTCATAGATATTTCAGCATGAGGGTCCAGAAGTGGGGAATCCAATATGTATACTGTGAGCAGATAATCAGGATCAAAGTAGTGCAGCGTCAGCATGCTGATCTTGGGTAGAGACTAGCATGGGACCTAGGGATTGCAGGGATGAGCATTTCATTTACTGATAGAGGCGAGTGGATCCTTGTAGGGGAAAGTCACCTTGACTTTCCATTGAGCTTTAGTATTGAGGGGAGCATGTCACTTGAGGGTGATTCATTGAGGTCTTGTAGTACCTCACTATGGCAACAAAATGTTCATTTGGTGGAGATCGTGTTGGTCTTGGTATGGATATGGAGGATAAAATCATTCTGGGTTGACTCCATGTGTCATTTGTAGGAGATTCATCGTGTTGATATGTTACAGGATTATACCTCACAGGGTATTGTAGTTCACGCCTTGATATGGGATCCAGGGGGTAGAGTGCGTGATAGTTCAGCTTTGGATGGAGCCTACTTTGTGTCCCACATGTGGACATGGGACCCGGTATTATATGTGGATTGATTCCGTTATTGCTTGAGGACAAGCAATATTCTAGCATAGAGGACTGTAATGTCCCCACTTTGGGACATCATTATATTACAAAGTGTTATGCTGACCATAGTAGCCAGATGGGGGTGATAGCGAGTACATGAGCTTCTGAGGGGTTTTATTGGGCCCGACTTGCATCACTTATCTTATTTCATCATCATGATCCATTCCGCACAACTTGGCTTTAGTTCTGTTGCATTCCGACGATTTCCGTAATTTTGAGTTACTATGGGCTATATGTTAATTAAATTCACTAAGAAGGTCATATTGGGCATAATACTTGGAGGAACCTCTTAGTGTAACAACTCATCGAAATCGAAAGGAATAACACTACAAGATAGGATAATGAGAAGTGACTTTTAGTGGCCAGAGAAGCCATAAGGAGGGATAAATCACCTTTTTAGAGGTAAAATGATTAATTAATTAATTAAAGTGATTTAATTAATTAATAATAAAATAAAGTAAAAGTCACTTGGAGAGACAAGGTGAACAGGGAGGATAAAAGAGATATAGGGGCCTCTATTCTCTCTTTATGTTGTTTATCAGTTTGATATCTGGCTTCTTGCTAGTGAGCCCATGCACTTGGGGGTTTTGAGGGTTTTGACTTAACAATCCCTAGAGATCAGCTCGGTGGTGAAAGATCCCACCCAACCTGGTCCAAACTTGGTCACATAGGTGAAAGATTCCTCCCTCACCATTCTACATCAGTCTATCCCGGTTACAGGTGGATTCTACAACAGTAGCAGGCTCAGAGAGAGAGACAGTGCGCATCAGTGAGGGTTTCCAAAAGAAGGGCGCACTTGAGGAGCTAGTGTCATTCGATTTGGAGGAGTGGATGAGTTTCAAGGGTCTACACCCATTGGGATTTTATTATTGGGCCTAGGGCGCCTTCCTTATCCATTTTGGAGGAGTTCTATCCAACATATCATTATTTATGAGCTAGCACGAGTTCTACAGGAGGAGTGGCGCACTTGTAGTAGAGATATCATTGGTTGTGAGGTCTTATTGTCGAGATTCAACTTAGAGACTTCTCATACATTCTTTCCATCATCAGATCTACCTTCTCATAGAGTTTTGCAGTGCTTTAAGGCCATCAAAGAGGAGGCTGTACTTCCCTTGATCTATTCTAGCTAGGAATTGCGCAGTGTGCCAGAGAGGGCATCATCTACAACAGAGGGTATCAACTGGACTTTAGTGTTACTTGGTATTTAGCTTGGAGAGGATTTTGGGAGCCTGGATCTTCATCTTTTTAGTGTATCTTGGAGCCATCATCATCTACACACTCCATCCTATTATATGTATTCCAGATCTGCAGATCTATTGTACCGAGATATTCTACTATTATGAATAAAATCAGATCCGAGGTATTTTTGGTTATTTCTTGTGTTGTTGATCTTGCATCTTGTTGAGTATATTCCATTGCTATATCTTCTTTGATTATTGGCTGCAAACACACATTAAACCATCATTGTAAACCCTAGCGCAACTCATGAGACATAAATCTACAAAGTGTTTGACGAAATGTCACAACCTGAAAACACATAAAAATCAATGAAAAACACAATGTTCCTAGCATATTGGGTTGGGAACATTACAACCACCAACAAAGCTCCTCCTCCCTGACTCTTTACCACTTTACATTTTTTTCTTCCTCAACCTGTCTTTGGAGCTTGTTGCAGCTCCACCTTATAACAAGACTTGACGAGTTTAGCCTCAATGAAGCCTTCTTCACCCAAATATGATATAATGCCAAAACCCCTATGAAGTATCACAAATGGCTATGGAGGATTCTATAGACTTGGTAACACTGATAACTGGGAAGCATAAGCATTAATTATCGAGATAACCTCTCAACTCCTCGAAAGGTCGGATACCCCATGGGAGGTACAAATAGGATCCCTTCTTTGTACTCTCACATGTGGATGCTAACACTTCTATGATCCACAGTAAATATTTCACCCCTTCATATGCCTCCTCATTCTTAAGTACCAAAGATTTTAATACATAAACACCACAATAGATCCAAGAACAATATTGAGAAATTTGCACTTTAATATTATGAAAACCCTTAGGGTAGGGCAACACCATACAATAAATCCTATTACGGAAGGGATGCACTCCTGTTCACTTCACTCTTTAAGGGGGAAACCTCCTAATGAGCTACCTCTCCAAATACAATACTTCTTTTCTTCCCCATTACATTGTTTGAATCCTTTTATATAGTGCTACCAACCACTTAAGAACATTCTAGAGGAAGAACTTTCTAGAAGCAGAACCTTCTAGTAAGTCCTCTTACATTATTGCACTCACATTGGGCCTTATTTATTAAAAGTGGCCTTTATACATAACAATACGTATCTACTATTATTCCCCTTGGGTACCTTCGTAGGTACCCCATATTATTCCCCCTAGCTACACTACATTCCATCCACCTTATGAAAGTGTTGTCCTCAACACTTGTTATGAGAGTGTACACCCATATATCAGGGTCCCATGGGTAAGTGTGGACCATAATGTTGAAGTAGGATGGAGAACTAGGGTCCCATGTAGGAATGTGAGCCACCATGCTAAAGTAGTCCAACCACCACTATAAACCTGGGTCCCATGTCCAAGTGCTCATGCGAACTCCATTCCGAAGATATCAGAACTCAATAGCCAGCTGAAAATGATGCTCCAAAGATCGACACTGGTCATGTGGATCCAAATATATAGAACCGGACAAAAAATCATTCATTAATACTGGAGAATAAGAAAACTAAAGAATAATATGCATAGAAGGCTCTTGTTTACTCTCTAGGATGTGTTCTACATGAAGTGGAGTAGAGTCATCAAATAGAAGATGGAAGTGGTTCTCATCCCGGAAATGACAACTATCCATATACCAACCATCACAATTGGTCTCAAGTTCATATCAAGCAGATGCTTCTTGATTATGTTCGTCCTTGATGTCCTATATAATTGCAAGTATGTTCGCTTAGAGAATTTGAACACTTGCTTGGACATTGGTCTCAAGGGCTTCAATCTTTCGTAGAAGTTTCATGAGGAGTCAAGAGTGAATATCCATTGGAAACACCACATATAATATACCAAAAGAAATCCCTTAAAATTATCTAGCCAATGGCACCGATTTGGTGGCAATCTGAGCACCATGTGAAAAGTTATGAGCTCTGTAGTTCCGACGCCGTCACAAAGACCCTAGAAAATGGTTGTTTTTAAATCAGCGACATCTTCACTTCCAAAGCTCTGATTCAAATGATTTTTTTTAAATGGGTTATTTTTTCAAGAGGAACTTAGATTTGTAATTTTTTTGGGCAAAGTCAGCCCCAAGTGCTATAGAAATCAACAAAATTGCGCAGTCGTTCGCGAAAAAACCTTGAAAATTAACAGATTTTAAAATGATGATAACTTCACTTCTCAGACTCCGTTTCAAACAATTTATTTTATTTTATTTTTAAATTGGTTGTTTTTCTGAGATGAACTTGTATCTACAAGGAGTTTTTATAAATTTTGCATAGAAAACTACATGAATTGTCTGGAGTGCCGCGACCAAAAAAAATTCCCTTTTTTCATGGTCGAAGAAATTGCTATGATACCACTTGTTAAGTACTAAAGATCTGAATACACAAACACCACAATAGATCCAATAACAATATAGAGAAATCCACACTTTATTATTATGAAAACCTTTAGGGTAGGGTAACACCATACAATAGATCCTATTACGGAAGGGATCCACTCCTGTTCATTTGCCTCTTCAAGGGGACAACCTCCTAATGAGCTACCGCTCCAAATACAATACTTCTCGACTTCCCCATTACATTGCTTGAACCCTTTTATATAATGCTACCAACTACCTAAGAATATTCTAGAGAAGGAACCTCTTGGTATTTCTTCATGTTTTACTGAGTTCAATTGTTATGTAATGTTAAATGATAAAAAAAAATTTAAATAAAAAATAATATTTATGTATGTACATGTGTATGTAACAACATTTAAAAAATTAAATGAACATAATAATCAAATTTCTTTAGATATAATTTTTTAATCATTTATTACTAAAAAAAATAATATTTTAAGAAATTTAATCCTTCTCAATACCTAATAATAAATTTACATTAAAAATACCTAATAATAAATTTACACTAATAATATAAATATTCTTGTAAAATTATATTTATGAAAAATAAATACAAAATTCAAAATTTTAAATAAATATTAAAATAGTTATTTAACTATTAATCTTAAAAAAATTCAAAATTCAAATCTAAACCAATATTAAAATTTAAAATGGTTATTTCAATTGGCAAGCCAATATTAAAATGGTTATTTCGACCTTAATTGACGTTTTCCGCT
>JASDQU010752328.1:24351-36355 GCA_032191745.1 Picea mariana | reverse complement strand
CAAGTGACCTAGAAGATGTTTTTAAGGAAGCTACTTGGAGAGTATAAATAAAAGGCAAGGCTCTACCATTTGAATCACACTTGAGAATATTGAATATCTATAGGTTTATGAGGTATACAAATGATATCTAAGCCAAAATTCTGAGGAAAGTGAAGAAAAGAAGGGCGAAATGCAAGGAAGGATAAATTCTTTTGATGGTGCTTTCTAAGGTATGTTATTTTCAGGGCATCTCACCATTTTCGCTATAAATTTTTTCTATAATGATTCAGATCCTGAAATTACTATGAAAGTGACAAAACATATCCAAGTATATTTTGTTAAAAATTCATCTTGTGGGTCGTTGCAGTTTGGGAGTTACACTTTGTGGAAAATAGGGTTTGTGGCCAGTCTTGAAACTAGTCAAAATCAGGTGTTTCAGGTAACGTGATAACTTCTTCATAACAGATCCAAATTCAGTGATACCAAATGTGTTGGTTAGGGTACCATCTATAGTATTCTTTGTGACATTTTCATATCATTTCATCAACAATTTTGTGCGGGGCACGCTCTACAATGTCTCTCTCTAGAATAAGCCAAAATTCAGCAAGGTATGCCATTTTTCCTATAAATCATTTTATGAGAGGTTCCAAGTAGTTCCACTTGGATTAATTGCATAAAACACATTGAATAACATTGTATATAAATTTCATATATTTATACATTACAGGTTCAAAGTTATGATTACTTCAAGTTAGGGTTGTTGACTAATCCAAAACGAGGCATGTGAGACTAAAGAAAAGTTTGATGAAAATGATAGTCTCTTGTTTCTAAATTTAAGGAAGGTTTGCAAGAATGTGATCATATACACCAAGTCTATTAAATATCTACAAATCATATTTGGATGATGAAATTGATGAGGGATTTTGGTTGTCGCACATGTTGAGTACATGGTTGAGACAAGTAGTTGATGAGTTGACACATACATGAAGTCTATAGTTGATGATGTTGGTACATATTGATGATTCATAGTTGATGAGTAGTTGGCACATGATTGGAACATACTTGGTACATGGTTGGATTCACTTGTTTATGGTACAGGTTGATTACAGGTTGGTGCATGGTTGATGCACTTGTTTATGGTACAGGTTGATTACAGGTTGGTGCATGGTTGATGCACTTGTTTATGGTACAAGTTGATTACAGGTTGATGAATAGTTCATATTTATTGGTACAGGTTTACAGTGGTATATCTCATAGTGATAGTGTGACAGTGATTCCATCATTCTACTTCTACTTCAGTGTGGTAGGACGGGGCAAGGATAGGTGGTTGTAGCCACCTTTCGATTGTAGTTGGAGAACATTGGGGGTTGTAGCCTCCTTCTGGTTGTGGCTAGAGATTTGGGGAGTTGGATATTCCCTCAAGTTGTAGCCTGAGAAACTAGGGGGTTGGAGCCTCCTTCCAGTTGCAGCTAGAAAACAAAGGAAGTTGGTGCTTCCAATGAATGTAATTATTCAAGACATATAAGAAAAAGCATTCTGTGGTTTTCTCCTGATTTGGGTTTCCACGTAAAACACTGGTGTACTGTGTATGTGTGTGATTGTTTATTTATTACTGCTCATTATTGGAAAATAATTCTACATTGATATAACAATTGAAGAAAAAGGATTATAATTACATTATTACCGATTCACCCCCCCCTCTCAGTAATCCAACATCCTCAATGATCTAATGCCACCGAATGGAAGAGAAATCTTAGAATTATTGCACATAATGTGTTGAAGGAGGAGCTTATCATGTGTATCGTATTCATCCACAATATGACTTCCAAGAAAATATCCAAAAAATTTCACAATATGTCTTCTATTGATCACACTAACTTTGTCTTCCTGACAAAGTAATGCTATAATATTTAAAGTGGATACCAAGTGTGATGACTAGAGGAATTTAACCCCTGCAAGGACAACTTCCACCATTTTCACAATGTCCTTTACTATATCCAACAGATGACATAGCTAACATAGATTTTGGTTCTTATTTCCATGGTGTCTCTACCCCAATTCTATACCTCTTCACCACTCAACGACTGTTGTCTCCTAAATTGTTATCATCAAGGAGAATTTTCCTAAGGAATTTTTGCAAAGTGTGCCCAAGTGTTGGATACTCTTAAATCATGATGGATTTGATACTTTGACTATGTTGTTTTTGTTTCATGTACATTGGATCCTCTCAAGTTTTGAACTTGTTGGATGATTATTCCAACTGTCATGCTCTTCGCTAGAGAATACACATTTCTACATCCAATAAATGTTTTTATTCCTATCTCATTGCCATCCTATCCAACCTCTCTTGGTCTTATTGAGTCTCTCACTGCAATCTCAACCTATTCATTTCACTTAGCTAAACCCCTTTGATTATGGAAAAGGTCCTTCCCCTTGCCCTAGTTTGGCAGGTCGCTTCCACAACCCATTTGTTGTCTTGCAACTTCCATGCTTGAGTCTTTCAATGAGACCTCTACTCGGCATCACCATTAATGCTACTTAATCTAGACAACATGTCTTTGTCTTATTTTTTTAGCAAGAAGAGTGTACCCAATAGCCACCATTAAGGCTATTGGCATACATAGTTTGTAACTTGTGCTCCGTGTGTAAGTATCATATGACCAAACGAACTTCCTTCGGTGTGCATCCTAAATCCTCAAGTTTTTCTCCAGTAAGTTGGAAGTTTAATATCCCCGTGACCTTCCTACAAAAGTTCACAATTGTTACTTGATGTCATTATCCAACTCCTACCTCTTCCACATTCTTTTCCAAGTTTGGTTGAGTAAGTGCCTCTATGCACTGTTTCAGATCAACCCTTGTATTTTTTGTGGTGGGTATGTCTTCTACCCAATCCTCTACAATTTTTTATTGATAACGATTCACTTTTTGATGTTCCCCTGCTCCATGGCAAGTGAAGAATCCAATTATATCTTACACTCATTTTCAGAGTTCTATAGGTTCCTCAACTGGCCAACCTTCTCAATGGTTGTCTTCACCAAATTCATAATCACTATAACATATTTGAGTAGCATGGGGAAATATGTCTTCTCACTACTAAGTCATGTTTCAAGTCTTGTCGGTGCTCCTACTAACTCCTTATACCAACCTGATCACAAAGATCCTAGAAATCCTCACGAGCTTCCTTTTTGTTGTCAAGGGTGTGCTTGGTGTTCTGACCTTGTCCAATAATACTAAGAAACTTTCATGAATAAGTGGAGAAGATTTGGAAATTCTAAGGAAGTCCAAGCCTAATATCATCGCATGATATTCTAATGGAGATACCAATACACCCATGTTTCCAAACCACTCCCCCACTTTCAATGGTGTTGAATGAACAATCCGCATCATTGTCATCATTGTTGACTTCAACACTTTACACGTTCCAATGCAGGTATCATGTTTGAGATGAAGAGAATTCATAGCTCATTCACTCACAAAACTATGCATTACCCCGATTTCAACCAAGGATTCCATACTCAACCCACTTATTATTGTGTCTACAAAGTAGATTCCTTCAATTGCTTCACTTTGTGAAACTTTTCCTTGACCTCTTGTCTTGAACTCTTGCATGCATTCCACTAATGTTTCCATGAATTGACTCATTTATTCTATCAGTTTCATCACTTGAACCATATCTATCAATGGTTCTAACTCCTCCAGTGTTGTTGTGAGTCAAGCCTCCTCCTCAACCAACAGAGCCAATTTTCCTTGCATTGGGAAGTTCTTCATAAAATTCATTTGTGAATAGAGGTAACACTCAATCAACCTACCTTTCCTCATGATCGATATGGGATGTTTATTTGTTGTTGTGTTACCTCCATGATGGATGTTTTCCTCCTTAAGTTCTCCCAACATAGTCAATGCCAAATTCTTAGTCATCTTCGCCAATTCCTTCAACCTCTAACCTCAAACTCCATAAGTGCATCAAATTCATTCCTCCACTCCAAGGCCTCTTGGAGTTTCTCAAATTCTACAACATATCTAGAGAGGTAGTGGGGAGGCCCAAAGGGCCCATAGTGATAATAGTGGAGAGCATTCAATGTAAGGTAGACTAGGCCCACTATATTATTAAATAAGTCCCACTATGGTAGTTAGATATAATAAATAGGTAGTTAGATATAATAAATGTAAGAGTACTTCTTAGAAGGTTCTACTTCTAGAAGATTCCTCCTCTAGAATGTTCTTAGGTGATAGTAGCACTATATAAAGGGGTTCAAGCAATGTAAGGGGAAATGAAGAGAAGTATTGTATTTGGAGTTGAAGCTCATTAGGAGGACGCCCCCTCAAAGAGGCAAGTGAATAGGAGAGTATCCTTTCCATAATAGGATCCATTGTATGGTGTTTCCCTACCTCAAGGGTTTGGTAATAATATAGTGTGGTTTTTTTGTGATGGCAGCGAAACTCCAGAGTTCATAAATTTTCATAGGGTGCTCAGATGACTATTTATTCTCAAACCCTCAAAGAAATTCTATATATTATTGAAGAATTCAAAGCCCAATTGTTTGACACGTTGAATGACAGATTGAATGACTTTGTAGATGGCCTCATAGACGGCCTCAATGATAGTTTTTGTAGTATTCAAGATTCATTGGATAGTATGCAAGAGATATTTCTTATGGCAGACCTCAGTGATGAATATAATCAAGAAATATATGCTTGGTATGATTTTGAGGACGATTACGATGATTGGTATATGGATAGTTGTCATTTCTAGGATGACAACCACTTCTATATTTTATTTGATGAATCTACTCCAACTTCTGTAGAGAGCATCAATGTGACAAATCAGGAGCCAATGATTATTACCAGTTTCCATCCTCCATATTCTCCAGTGGTATTATTCCTTCCAGATTCTGCTACGAACCTTTTCCACTATGTGGATGGATCTTCTTATTTAGATCCACATGACAGGTTTCAGTCTTTGGAGCATCATTTTGAGTTGGTTATTGGGTTCCAAAATCTTCCATGGAGAGTTCACATGAGCACTTGGACATGGGACCCAAGCTTACAATGGCGGTTTGACTACTTCAACATGGTGGTTTTCCTTTCTACATAGGACCTTGGTTCTCTAGTCTTCTTCAGCATTATGGTCCACAATTATCCATGGGACCCTGGTATATGGTTGTACATCAAGCATTGAGGACAACATTTTCATAAGGGGGATGGAGCATAAGGTAGCTAGAGAGGTAGTGGGGAGGCCCAAAGGGCCCATAGTGATAATAGTGGAGGCCATTCAATGTAAGGTGGACTAGGTCCACTATATTATTAAATAAGGCCCACTATGGTAGTTAGATATAATAAATGGGTAGTTATATATAATAAATGTAAGAGGACTTCTTAGAAGGTTTTACTTCTAGAAGATTCCTCCTTTAGAATTTTCTTAGGTGATGGTAGCACTATATAGAGGGGTTCAAGAAATGTAAGGGGAAATGAAGAGAAGTATTTTATTTGAGTGGTAGCTCAATAGGAGGATACCCCCTCGAAGAGGCAAGTGAACAGGAGAGGATCCCTTCCATAATAAGATCCATTGTATGGTGTTGCAATACCTCAAGGGTTTCTATAATAAAGTGGTGGTTTTCTATATGGTTTCATATATATTGTGTGGTGATTGTATTTAGATATCTTTGGATCTATTGTGATATTGTGTATTGAGGTATTTGGATCTTAACAAATTCATTCATCCCCTCCAATGATTATATATATATAATTAATTAATTAATTATTATTATTATTTTAATGCATTATGTTATATGGACATCTTTCCCATATAAGACTATAAGGGCCTATCTATGCAATTAAAAAATTAAAATTAAAATGTTAATAGACACATTGTTATAAAAAGGCTTGTGCCAAACTAAAATGAAAAAATTATAAATATAATTGATGTTTAATCATATTGAATGATACATAGTAAAATTTAATTGAATGCTAATAATTAAAAAAAGTTGAAAAACCTTTTAACAAAATTGGTCCTACAGAATGTGTTTGATTAATTGTGGGTCGACACACAAGACATAAAAAGTTTTTAGTTGAATGGCGGCTTCCAAATCAATTTAAGTATGTAATGGCAAGTTGAGTTCTTGGAATTATGCACATAATATTTATCGAAACTAAACTAATAACAAGTTGAGTACTGAAAGATTTGTATAAGAATAAATGGATTTATAGTTAAGGGTTTGTAATTATTCAATCATTTATAATCCTCAATGTTCTAATGCCACATAAAAAAAGATAACTCTTTGAATCATTGCACACAATGTCTCAGAGGAGATTAACATGTGTATCGTATTCATCCACAATATGACTTCCAAGAAAATATCCAAACACTTTCACAATATGTCTTCTAGTGATCACACTAACTTTGTCTTCCTGACAAAGTAATGTTGTAATATTTAAACTAAATACCAAGTATGATGACTAGAGGAATTTAACCCCTGGAAGGACAAATTACACCATTTTCACAATGTCCTTTAATATATCCAACATCTAGCATAGCTAACATAGATTTTGGTTCTTCCTCACACATGCCTTAGGATATTGGCATGCAATGTGTTTGACTTGTGGTCTATGTGTAAGTATTGCATGACCAAAAAAACTTCCTTCATGTGAATCCTAACTCCTCAAGTCATTCTATAGTAAGTTAGAATTTATATATCCCTATGGCCTTCCTAAAAAAATTCATGATCATTGATGGATGTTGGTCTTCAACACCTACCCCTTCTACATATGTCTCCAAGTCTGGTTGAGTCATATTTCCCCAAATTACTCAGAGATGTTGTGATGTAGCTGACTTCATGTTGTTTTGTCACTTTGCAAGGATTATCAGTGCTCCCACTGACTCATTCCACCAACCTAATAAAAAATATCCTAGGTGTCCTCCTAAGCTTCCTTTTCATCATCAAGGGTGTGCTTGGTTTTCTGGCCTCATCCAAGAATACTAAGTTACTTTTGTGAATGAGTGGAGAAACTTTGGAAAGTCTGAAGAAGTTCAAGCCCAAGATCCTAATATGATCTTCCAATGGAGCTACCAACATATCCATGTTTCCAAACCACTCCCCACTCTCAATTATGTTGAACAAACAATCCTCGTTGCTGACATAATTGATGACTTCAACAATTTACATGTTCCAGTGCAACTCTTAAGTTTACGATGAAGAGAATTCACGACTTGTTCACTCAAAAAAATTGCATTTCCCCCATGTCAACCAAGGTTACCATCCTCAACCCACTTATTTTTATGTCTACAAAGAAGATTCCTCCAACTACTTCACTTTGTTAAAATTATTGTTGACCCCTTGTCTTCAACTCTTGCATTTGTTCCACCAATGTTTCCATGAATCGCTCATTTCTTATATAGATTTCGGAACTTAAAGCATCTCTACCAAGGGTTATGATTCTATGCCTCCTTGGTTGTGCACACCTACTCTTATATGGACTCCAAGGTTCACTTGTGTGAAATGTTGTTGAAGGACACCCCCACTCCAATGTTTTGTTTTCCTTAAAAACATCCATCGATCACCATGAAATCTCTGCCCCAACTCCATACCTCTTCACCATTCAACGACTATTGTCCCCTCAATTGTTATCATCAAGGAACATTATCTTGACGAAATTATTCAAAGTGTGTCCAAGTGTTGGATACTCTTAAATAATGATGGCTTTGATACTTTGACTCTGTTGTTTGTGTTTCGTGTACATTGGATCCTCTCAAGTTTTGAACTGGTTGGGTGATCAGTCCAACTATCACGTTCATCACTAGATAATACACATATCCACATTTAACAAACTCTTTTCTACTTATCTCATTATCATCTTGTCCAAAGTCTCTTGGTCTTGTTAAGTCTCCCACTACAGTCTCAACCTGTTCATTTCACTTAGATAAACCCCTTTGATTATGGACAAGGTCCTACCCCTTTCCCCAGTTTGGAAAGTCACTTCCACAACCCATCTATTTTGTTACAACTTCCCTACTTGAGTCTTTCAATGACACCTCCACTAGGAATCACCATTCACGCTGCTTATTCCCAACAACATGTCTTTGTATTCTCCATTTAGCAGGAAGATTGTACACAATAGGAACCACCAAGGCTATTGGAATACATTGTGTATGAATTGTGCTCCATGCATAAGTATCGCATGACCAAACGAACTTCCTTCGGTGTGCATCCTAACTACTCAATTTTTTCTATAGTAAGTTGGAATTCATATATCCCCATGACCTTCCTACAAAACTTCATGATCTCTATTGGATGTCATTCTTCAACTCCTGCCTCTTCGACATTCATATCCAAGTCTGGTTTAGTAAGTGCCTTTGTGCACCATATTGCCTCAACTCTTGGATTTTCTGTGGTGGGTAAGTATGCTACTCGATCCTCCACAACATCCATAACCTATTGTTGATAACTATTCACTTGGTGAAGTTCCCCCTACTCCATGGAAAGTGAAGAGTCCTACTGTATATTACACTCACTTTCAAGTTTTTGTAGGTTCCTCAACTAACCAACCTTCCCCATGGTTGTATTCACCAAATTCATGCACACTACAACATCTCTTAGTAGTCTGGGGAAAAATGACTTCTTGTTTCTATGCCACATTGCAAGGATTTTCGGTGCTCCTACTAAATCCTTATACCAACCTAATAACAAAGATCCTAGGAATCCCCTCGAGCTTCCTTTTTATCATCAAGGGTGTACTTAGTGTTCTGGCCTCGTCCAAGAATACTAAGAAACTTTCATGAATGAGTGGAGCATCTTTGGAAATTCTAAGGAAATCCAAACCTAATATCATCGCATAGCCTTCCAATGAAGCTACAAATAGATACATGTTTCCAAAATATTCCCCCACTCTCTATGGTGTTGAATGAATATTCCACGTCACTGTCATCATTGTTGACTTCAACACTTTACACATTCTAGTGCATCTTTCATGTTTTCGATGAAGAGACTTCATAGCTCATTCATTCCCAAAACTGTGTATTTTCTCCATGTCAACCAAGGCTTCCATACTCAACCCATTTATTATTGTGTCTACAAAGTAGAGTCCTTCAACTACTTCACTTTGTGAAAATATTCCTTGACCCCTTGTCTTGAACTCTTGCATACATTCTACCAACGTTTTAATGAATTCACTCATTTCTTCTATCGGTTTTGACACTTGAATCATTTCTACCAAGGGTTTTGACTCCTCCACTATTGGTGTGAGTCAATCCTCCTCCTCAACCAATAGAGCCAATTTTCCTTGCATTGGATAGTTCAAAAAATGAATTTGCGAATAGAGGTAACACTCAATCAACTTACCTTGCCTCATGATCGATATGGGAAGATTCTTTATTTTTTTGCTTCCTCCATGTTGGATGTTGTCCTCCCTTAGTGCTCCCAACACAGTTGGCGTAAAATTATTAGTCCTCTTCACCAATTCCTTCAATATACTTACCTCAAACTCCATATGTGCATCAAATTCATTCATCATCTCCAATGCCTCTTGGAGTTTCTCGAATTGTTCAGTTGAAATGTGTCTCTTGACCTTCCAAGATTCATCACTTGCACCGTCCATATCTCTTATTGACCCTTGTTACTTGGCCTTCTCAAGAGTTATGTGCAACTTATTTGCATTGTCCCAAGTTTGCAATGATTCATTGCCAAACCATTCACCAAGGTCTATTCCCAAATGCCCATATGTTTGGGTCTGGGACACGTTTTGTGATAGGCCTGCATTCATATTCCTTTCCCAAGTTCTTAGTTCACCCACAAAACTTTGATACTTTTTTTTTCAAGGGGTGTGCCCAAGTATGCACACAATTCACGGCTTCATTCACAACTTGGTCCTTCAATTTCATCACAAACCACCAAGTCTACACTCAGGTCACAACTGCAATGGGTCAGTCTGTCGAATGTTCTCAACAAGTGTGCCCCTCGTCCACCACTCTTTCATTTACAATGGTGGTGAAGAGCCAAATATGCTATGATACCACCTGTCACAACACCATAGGACATATAATCAGATATTATGATTCTTCACCTCCTTAGGATGTGCGAAACCATGACGATTCTTACTTGGTTGCTTGGAACACAAAGAATAGTTCATCCACGCTATGCCTCTTCATATAGAACATACCCATACTATGTTCTAGGCTTTTGTAAAGTCACACTCCTACTCTAGTTCAAATATTTCCTTGTGCGCTTGTTGGGCCCTTCGTTTTGTTGTTAGAAGTTGTGCAAGGAATGATACAGTCCCAATTTTGGTCAAACAGAAGTTGTGCAAGTCACAAAGGATATGGACAATGGAAAAAAGAAAGAAACTGAAAAAGGTTGGAAGGAAAGTGCAATACCAGCATGGAGAAAGAAGTTACAATAGAATAAGAACAAGAAAGCATGCAAACTCTCAAACCCAAACATCACAATTGGCTTATATATACATTTTGAATATGATTGTAAAGAGGTTGTTGTTGTCATTGATGTTTAGAGAGTTGTTCAGATGGAGATGTAGTCAAGATGTTTGAGTTTTTTGTTATTGTCCATTTTGGGTAAATGTTAGCTAGAGTTATAGAGTCTGGGTTTTAGAACCAGACCAAGGCTATAACAAAGTCATGTCCTGTTGTAACATTGGAAGTGCAAGGTTCATGTTAACCTTGTTTCTCAGTAGCATAGATTTTTGTTGTTAATCTTTGGCATGATCGAGTTGTGTCTGTAACTGAGTAGAATCATGTAATTGAGGAGAACCTTATGATGTTAATACAAAGAGAGACCCAAATTTTGAAATTATTGTGTTTTTTTAGCTTCAGACTATCTTGAATGTTGTTTCATATTATCTTTATGTCAGATCTTATTAACTAGATATAGCTTCTTTATGAATGCAATGCAACTCTGTTTTCTTTATTCAGTTAGGAATGTTCAAACATTTATGGGTTTAATCTATCTTGCACAAGACTAACAAAGATCTTGAGACTGTATGGATTTGTTTAAGTATTCTCCTTACCATTCCCTATTTTCCTCGTCTTGGTTCCTCTTCAGGTGAGACTTCATCCATTCAGGGAAGATTAAAATGCCAACGCTCTAGACTACTTTGGTACCTTTTGTTGGTAACCTGAGAAGGACCCTGGTCTGATCGATTCCGCGCCAACAAAATGGTTCTATTGTCGAGAATTGCTTCAAGAGGGAACCTGTAGGGAGAATTCTTCCACAGATCCACCAATCTGATATTCACTAGTGGTTGGAGAGAAATCACGACACCATATGGAAACACGCAGAGTTGCGAGGTAAATCTGTGAAAGATACAATAGAGGTTATCTTTTACTCAGAAAGATCAAGTGACCAATATGAGATATTTTGGGTTAAATTTCTAGAAGAACTATTCCATTAGATAGAGAGGCTCCAAGAAGCTCTAGAATTCCAAGAACGAGTCAAGAAGACATGTACTTGAGATGTATAAAATATTGCAATGCTTCAACGGCTAGATCGCCCAATCTTGTGAGCAGTTGATTTATGGGTCAATACAACTATGGAAGGATACATTATTAAGTTTTCAGCTGAGATCCATTAGTATTTTTTAAGGCCATAAGAGGATTTCAAGAAATGTGCACAGGGAAGACTATTGAGAGAAATTCCCCTATGGATTAAGGTATTCTTGATGGAGGAGAGCATGTTTACCATCTACCGAATGAGATGACATCCTAAACACCCACACATGGGGTGGGATCATGGCCTGAGAAAGGGGAGAGGGTTCTTTGATAAATGGAGGAGGGGAAAGAAATTGATGCAAGGAATGAGAGAGCCTTGAAAAGATCTTCCATAGTTGAGAAGTGGTGGTGTGGTAAGATAAATAAAGAATTAAAGTAGTCTGAGGTGTTGAGGAAAGAACTCGAACCAGGAGAAGTCGATGAAGAAAAGGAGGAAGATTTGAGGAAGATGAGAAGACATGTAAGACTAGAGAGTCAAAGACTAAATCAGAGAGAAGTGAAAAAAGAAAGAAGTCCCCAAGAGGATGGAGA
>JASDQU010752328.1:7732-18079 GCA_032191745.1 Picea mariana | reverse complement strand
GAGGAGAGCATGTTTACCATCTACCGAATGAGATGACATCCTAAACACCCACACATGGGGTGGGATCATGGCCTGAGAAAGGGGAGAGGGTTCTTTGATAAATGGAGGAGGGGAAAGAAATTGATGCAAGGAATGAGAGAGCCTTGAAAAGATCTTCCATAGTTGAGAAGTGGTGGTGTGGTAAGATAAATAAAGAATTAAAGTAGTCTGAGGTGTTGAGGAAAGAACTCGAACCAGGAGAAGTCGATGAAGAAAAGGAGGAAGATTTGAGGAAGATGAGAAGACATGTAAGACTAGAGAGTCAAAGACTAAATCAGAGAGAAGTGAAAAAAGAAAGAAGTCCCCAAGAGGATGGAGAAGAAGAAGATTGTGTAGAAGAAAGAGAAGATCAATACAACATTGATCTTGTAGAAGAAAGAGAAGATTCAACCCCAATAGAAGGAAAGATCGGGAGCCCGATCGAAGAGACCACTTTAGAGGATGAGAATGAGATCCCCCAGATCAAATAAACCTGCCCATAAACTAGTGGAACTAGCCCCCAATCACCCACCCCCCAAGTGTCTTCTATACCAGTGGTAAATTATATACAACCTTGTTATGCTATTCCTATTTCAATTCATTCCGTTATTCATTCACAGTCAGTGAGCACAAATACTTGGAGGATATTGGGATCCCCTATTATATTGCAACCAGGATAGTTAGGGTTTACTTTGATAGGAAAAGTAAAATCAACAATGGTTGGAAACATGGGAGGTTCGACTACTCGATACCCAAAATTTTGGGGTAAAGGAGACGAGGATGTTGAGCAACATTGGTTTTTGTGTGAAGCAATTTGGAGGTCCAGAGGGACTCTAGATTCAAATAAACTGGTTGAATTCCAGATTACCTTGAGAGTTCGTGCTCTCAAATGGTACATGAAGGCTATTGAGCCAAGAGGAGAACAAGGACAGGCGTTCACACTTAGCCAAGTTCATACAAAATTCATAGTAGAGTTTAAGCTACCTCAGTCAAAACAACAAGCCATGTTTGAGTTGTGTGAAATTCAGTAGAGGGAAGTAGAATCAGCTTGGGAATATAGTTAGAAGTTTAAGGATGTTATTGGGAGACTAGTGTATCCAATTCATGAAGATCACCATAGAGAGTGGTATATCTAAGGATTTCTACCTCTGACATGAATTTCGTTAACACAACAACAAATAGCCTCCTTGGCAGATGCCTTGGAAGAATCAATGAAGATTGAATCCATAGCAGGATATCCAGGGAGCCTAATGGTGACCAAACCCCTAGCGGATGAAAATTTGGTGCAACTACAAGGACAAATATCGGATCTAACAGAGAAGAGTCAAGAATCGATGATACCTAGACCAAGATGACCATAAGTATTGCATATAGGATGCTATACAGAGGGGCATCTGGTGAATGAATGTCCATGTATGAGGGGAATGGGACCTCCTCACAATCCTATGGGACCCTCATTAAGACCCATGGGAGGCGTTGTGCAAGTATCTGTGAATTTACCATTCCATACCCCAACCCTGTATCATGCCTTTCCAGGTAATCAAGCATCGCAGTCAGTTGAGTATTGTGATATATACCGAATTCATGGGAATGCACCAAGGCGGTGCCCTATTATTCATGAGTATTCTATAGTAACAAATACTATACATTGTGAGTTATGTGCATATACCATGCATCCTACGAATCAGTGTAGAGTGTTGGATTCAATTGCAAACAAATTGGATCAGACATCATTCAGGGTGAATGAAACCCCTCAAGGATCGGGAAGGGGTCGAGGAGGTGGAGAAAAAGGAGACTTCAGAGGAGGAAGAACTGGGGGAAGAGGACCAAGTAGATGCTAAAAATGTGATGAGAAAGGTCACATGGCTAGGGATTATCCTCAACCGAGATGACCATGGTGTTCTCATTACAGAACCAATGGACATGCAACCAAAGACTTCCTAGAGGTAATTGCGAAATAAGAATATTGGGCATGTCAACGAGGATTCAACTTCATCAGTTAAGAGATAAATAGGGAAGTCATGGGAAAACTACCCAAGATTAATATAATTACTCATGGAGGAGAAAAGATGAGCATAGATGTTGATAATATGTTTAAGATTCAAAAAGAAGCGCCCAAGGAGGACAGGTATGACCCTCTAAAACAAAAGGTATTCTTTAAATATACAATAGAATTTTTCTAGAGTATTGTTGGCCATGAAATAGAAGAAAACCCCCCTCATCCCACCATTTATCATAATATTGTGCAATTCCCTGCTTCACCCCCTACCCCGCGAAACCCCATAATCCTGACGAGACAAATTGAGTAGTCAAAAAATGTAGTCAACCTGTGGTTTCAGTTATTTTATGATATTCTTGGGAATGACTAGCTGACAGAGAAGTTGCACAATGCCCTGTATCTAGTCCTAGGAACAGAGGAATCCCCAAGAGATAGAATTATGACTAATATTCCTTAGAATAACACTCAGAGAGTGCAAAGAAGGAAAATACGAACTGGGAAAGAGTTTAGACTATCATCCTAGCTAGATGAGTTTGAGGTTAAGGATGTTATGTTAGATCTAGGATGTGATGTTAACACATTGCCTAAAAAGACTTTGGAAGCCTTAGGGAAACCATAGTTGACATATTCCCCAATCCAATTGAGAATCGCCAATCAATATTGCATTTTCCCAATAGGAGGTTTGGAGAACATGGAGATATATGTTGTAGGAGTAAAGATTGTAGATGATTTTGAGGTGATCAAAATCATGGGGGTTAAGGACCCTTATCCTACACTACTTGGTATTGATTGGGATTATGATAGATATGTTTTTATTGACCTAAAGAGGGATACTATGACATTTGAAGCAGAGAGAAGAAAATTAGTTCATCCCTTGGATCCGTATGTAGGCCCTCGATACATGAAGCCAATAGAAAAAAATATGGAAGGAGAGGATATAGATCAATTATACGTCGTAATAGTAGGAATGAGAGCAGACTACATCAATCCTATGGCCAATGGATCAGTAAGTTGGAGGAGCATATAATTAACGGATGGAGATTCATAAGTAACATTTGATAATTGGTAGCAGGGTGCATATGAAATATTTTCAATACGATGCACAACTATCAGAGGAACGATATGGGTTGGAACCGAGGTCAAATAAAATATGACATATAATGGTACCTCAGACCTTGGTAGTTTTCTGGTTATCATGGAAGAAAATATAGAAGAAGATAAAAGGATCGTACTTCTAGACTTATCCCTAGAAGACACCCCTGCCAGGTGGTGGGATAGCCACAAAGCAGTAATTAAGAGCTGGGAGGATGTGAAGCATGTTATCTAGTGTCACTTTAAAGATAAGGACCAATTGAAATCAAAGATGTAGATGGATTTTCAAGTTGCACAACTGTTTAATGGACGTCTGATCCTAAAGAATATATTGAACAATGTGTAATACAGTGGCAAGTTGTGGAAGTACCATATCACTTGTGGGTTCAATTGTTTCCCTATTATCTAGGTACGATACCGAAATCCCGGTACATCCATGAAGACACCAGAAGGCAAACTAGCAGTTGGAAAACTTTAGCAGATCAATTTTGCAAGGACTTATCTTTCACAAGTAAGTACCCTGAGCTTAAGATAGTCTTGCAAAGAAGTAAATAAATTATTTTTACCGATGTTTGTAAACAAAAATTAGACCAAGTGGTATGTTCCAATCATAGTCAAGTGCTTCAGTCTAACCTTCACTTGGACACGGACAAGACACCCATAGAATGCTACAAAATCGAGAAGGATTTGAAAAACCCTTATGATTTAGAATAAATGGAAAATTTATCGATTAAGGAAACAGAAGGAAGTAGAGAAATCCAGAACATGCTACCTAGTCAGACAGATAGCTCTTATAACCATCCATTGAAGTTGCAAAAATTCAACATAGGAACTATCGAGCAACCCAAGATAGTTTTCGTAGGATATTACTGGGATGAGAAAACGCGCTAGGAAATACACAGCTTGTTGCGATAGTATGAGGACTTATTCCCAAAGACATTCTCAGAGCTAAAAGTGATAAAAGAGGCTATGGGAGAGATGAAAATTGAACTAAAACCATGATCAGAACCTGTAAGGAATAGACCCTACTGATTTAACCCTAGGGTGAAAGAGAAGGTTAAGAGGGAAATAGACAAGATGCTTGAGGCCGAACTTATTTTCCCGATTGAAGAAGAAGAGTGGGTTAGCCCCATAGTCATACTGAGAAAGAAAGGTACAGAGGACATTAGGTTATGTGTAGATTAAAAATCTTTAATTCTTCTTGTGTGCATGTCCCTTTTCCCACACCTTTTACTGACAAGGTGCTAGAATAGGTTGTGGGGAAAGAGTCTTACTCATTTACAGATGGATTTTTGGGGTATCACCAAGTGAGAATTACCAAAGAAGACAAAAATAAGACCAAATTCATAAGAGAATGGGGGTCATTTGCATATAATGTGATTCCCTTCGGTCTAAAGAATTCCCCTGTAGTTTTTTCCTGAATAGTAATAATAGCCTTCTGAGAATTTATTCACAAATTTATAGAAGTATATATGGATGAATAGATGGTGTACAGTCTTCTTTAAGAACACATAGTGCTACTACGACTGATGCTTGATTGGTGTAGGGAACTATAGATAGCTTTAAACCTTAGAAAGTGTATATTTTTTGTGCCACATGGAAACATGTTAGGCCACATAGTATGTCGAGAAGGAGTGTTGGTAGACCTACCCAAGGTTGCAGTCATTTTGAATATTCCACCACCTACGAGCGCTAAACAATTGCTCTCAATGTTGGGGCACACATGGTACTATCACAAATTTATCAGAAGGTATGTGAATATTACTGCACCCATGGAAAATCTACTAAAGAAGTCTGAATTGTTCTAGTGGACACCAAAGTGTGATCGAGCATTTGACATCCTGAAGGAAAATCTCAGCACACCACCTTTTTTTATATTTCCAAATTGGGAAAGGGAATTTCATGTGCACGTGGATGCATCAGGTATTTCCCTAGGATCCATCTTAGTGCAACCATGAGATGGAAATACAGATCATCCCATCTATTTTTATAGCAGAAAGCTATAGCAAGATGAACGCAAATATACAACCACATAAAGGGAGGCTTTGGATATGATTTATGCTCTACATAAGTTTAGACATTACTTTTTAGGCTCTCATTTTAAATTTTTTACTAATCATTCTGCGTTAAAATATCTAGTTAACAAGCCTCTATTGGAAGGAAGAATTTGTCGATGGTTGTTACTGTTTCAAGAATTTTCATTTGAGGTGATCATCAAGCCTAGAATATGAAACATGGGTCCCGATCATTTGTCTAGATTGGAGCCAGGGGAGAGTGGCTAAGAAATCGATGATCAGCTCTCAGATGTAAAATTATTTTAATTTGAGACAATACCAGAATACCTGGAAGACATAGCAGTTTTCTTGAGCACAGGGGCTTGCCTAGAAACTCTATATGGTGTTTCGAGCAACGGACTATCAATTGATTATGGGGAAATTGTATAATTTGTTCCTAGATAGTATCCTCATGAGATGCGTTTTGGACCATGAAAGACAAGATATCCTCTGGGAGTGCCATAATGGAGTTGCGAGAGGCCATGTTGGAGGAAAGGCCATTGTGCAGAAAGTCATCCAAGATGGATTATGGTGGGCCATGCTCTTCAAATATGTGAAGGAATATGCTAAATCTTGTGACATTTTCCAGAGAGTAGGTAAGGCATCATGACGAGATGAATTTCTTCTTCAACCAATTCAAGTTATGTAAGAATTTGAGAAGTGTGTTGTTGGTTTTATTGGACCAATAAACCCCACAACTAAGCACTCAAAGGCCAAGTATATTATCACCGCAACCGATTACCTGACATGATCGGCTAAGGTAGCAGTTGTTCAGGATTGTTCGACCAATACTTTTTCGAGTTTTATCTTTGAAAACATTATCACTCGGTTTGGATGTCCTAAGAGTTTGACTAGTGATCAAGGTGGTCATTTTATCAGTAGTAAAATAGAAAAGATTACAACAAAGTTCCTAATCCAACATGATAAAAGCATCCCCTACCATCAACAAGCCAATGACACAATGGAGTCATTTAACAAGATTCTAGAAAGAGGTTTGATGAAGGTTTGTTGCACAAACAGGGAAGATTGGGTTGATAAAGTCCCAACAATTTTGTGGGCTTACAGGACGATCACGAATAAGCTTCACAAGTATACTCCATTTCAGCTAGTCTATGGAAAAGAGGATGTGGTACCTGTAGAATTCATTACCCCTAGTCTCTACATCAAACAGGTTACGCATATGTCAGAGGATGAATCAGTTGTGTAGAGGGTTATATATTTACAAGAACTTGATGAGACCAGTGTTTTAGCAGACTTCAATCAAATAGTTGAGAAATCTAGGAAGAAGGCTTGGCACGACATGCATATTAAGGCCAAAAAAATTTTGCAAGGAGATAAGGTCCTACTTTATGAAAGTAGATGCCAGAAACATCCATGAAATTTTTGCATGCATTGGTTGGGTCCATTTATAATTGCGGAGATCCGACACTCTGGAGTAGTCAAACTAGCGCAACTGGATGGTATGCCTCAGCCAGGATGGGTGAATGGCACCTTCCTAAAACCCTATATCTCTTAGTATTGAGATAAAGGAATATTTCTCCAGTCCAAAGGAGCATCTACAATAGTTATATTTGAATTTCTGCATTTTCTTTAAATTCAGTTAATAAATTCGGAGTGTGAAATGTTGCTCCGCAACATGTATTTATTTATTTATTTTTATCGGTCTAAGCATTATTTTGGTGCATAACTGACTACTCAGTAGCACAGGATCAAAATATCCATGAGTACATTAAATATAGTTGTTAAATATGATGGGGACCCCATTATGGTCAGAGGCAGAGCGAATCCGAACGAAATCTGAGTCCATGTGCCACACACACCCTGCCCAGTCATAGCCTTTATGATCACTACAATAATCTTTCTGAACTCTGTTAGACCATAAAGCTGTGATACATGAAGATTCGTTTGGTATTCATGCCAGGATTATCAACCATTCAAATGGTAAGGCTTGAGTCCGACCATGTCTCTGTACAAATTGTTCAGTAAATGCCAGAATCCCCTGATAGATTTACCTCGTTAAACAGTCTTGTCGGACACCTCAGCTCCAGGTTGTGTCTATAGGATCAATCAAGAGTGACCTTAGGAGTAATGAAATATCCTACTAGATGGACTAAGTATAAGGCTACGTGAACTCAACACAAGACTTATTGTTTTCTATTTTGTGTTTGAGATTTCTAAACTGTCATAGTGCCTGCAAAATTCTCTCACTCGTGACCCCGAAGCCTAGTACATTGGGTATAATTCTCATAGAATTCCAAAGAAATGATGCCGAGAGTTATAGGAAGCTAAAGTTTAGTCTCCAAAGAAGAAGTTCCAGATGAGCAGTGTGATCCCTAGGTTGAGGTTGTGGGTCACCTCAAAGGAAAGGTCGAACAAGTGAATCTCCTCGACCTCGACCTGACAACCCAGGTGTTATTCCCACATATGAACATTGACGTGTTCTGGGATGTATCTCCAAATGAGATCGGAGGGATGTAGTTTGTGTAAAAGTTGGATTTTATCAACCCCTTCAACTCCAACATTATGAATCTTTGAGACTTTCTAGTTTTCGGCACTACTGGTGAGGTTGCGCGGTGTACGAAATTCCTTATCAGCTAGGTGCATGACAGGAGCCTGTGGCTCAACAGATGATATCCCATTCATGCAAAGGATATCCATCAACTCGTAGGCCTATCCATTGAAGGAGAATATGTATCAAAAGGGTTCCAAGGCCCCAGTAAACATGGGAACAAAAAGGGAGAACCCATCCTGTATGAAAGATTTCATACAAAGAGAGGGGGTTGTATAGCCAAGACTGAACCCATGTTACCAGAGATGGTCAAAACAATTTTCTATGTGATTGTTGGCAAGGTAATGAGGTCCTATTACAAGGGAGAGTGCACGTTGGATGCCTTGTTAGTGGCGAATGTTTGTGCCAATGGAGCAATATTCAATTAGTGTAACTACCTACTAGAAGAACTCATGGTAGCATGTGAGGAAGCTCAGGAGAAGGGAGGAACCTTCACCTATGGATACCTTCTCATTATGTTTTTCATGCTGAAGTGCAATCCACCTTCAGAAATACCACTATCGCCATCCAATAAAGGACGATTAGCAAAGATGTTCGAGCCTTGGCAATCAAGGTTGGACTCAGAGAACACAACATTTAACAATGTAGTGTTCTTGAAGTGGTACGACTGGATACTAGACACAACTCAAAGGTTGCACGTACCAGAGGAGCTGATCAACCTGAACTTGAGGAATATTTCATTAGGGTTGAATCTCCACCATACTTTTGTTTGGCCCAGGCATGTCAAATCTGAATACTTTCACTCTCGGATGCTGTCGTTTTATCTAGATGAGGAGGCATTTGAAAAGGAAGTAATGTCTTGGCTAGGAGTGAAATGAAACCCATGTAAGTCAAGGATGCACTAACTTCTAATTACAGAGCTCTTGAAGAAAAGGGGATAGGAAGAAGTGGTAGGACCGAGGTCAGACCCAGAGGAGAAAAAGAAATATGCTCCAATGCATATAGACTCAGATGAGGAGGAAGACAAGACACAACCTATAGAATGAAATAAGAGGACATTTCCTATATTCTCACAGCTTCCAGAGCAAGCTATGTTGACAGGTAAAGATGTCAATGACATCCTTAATGTTTCTTTCATTGGAGACCCTTTGGTCAAAAAACCTAGGACATGGCTCTCCTTGGTGAAAAACCTGAATCCTCAGCCAATCTCATCGACCATACCTCATACTTGAGAAACCACTCAAGAAACCCAAACAATCATTGATATCTAGGATGACCCTGAGCTTGATACCCCTACATCCACCACCATCATCACCGAACAACCCACATCACCCCCAAAACCCCCATCTCCACCACAAGAAATGACCATCCAACCCCAAACCACTAAACTTGAGCCCATGTAGTTGGATCCCCATGACCTACCCAAGCATGTACCAGAACTCACTGGTCTAATCCCAGAATTATTAATTCAGTAAATTGTTCCATTTGTACCAATCCAGGACACCCTGGCTCTGATGAAGACTCAAATTGTGCCAATACCGCAAGCCCCAATCCCTCAACACCCTCTCTCAATAGTCAATGTTGAGAGTTCCATCCAAAGAAGCGAAACCCCAGAAACCATGGTCCATAAAGAAGTATAAGTACCAGAGGTTTAGAAGGAGCCTGAAACTACATCAGGATAGAGTGCAACTTCATTGAAATATCAACTAGAGCTAGTAATCCACAACCCACAACAATGCACAGATCTTGTGCAACTATGCTTGGTGAAAACAAAGATGCTCCCATTCCTTCCATCAGTGGTGAGGATGAGACTTGCGCAACAACCACAAGTTCCATCTATAGGGGAGGAAGAGGTGGAGACACTATTGGAACACTCAATGGCCAATGGATTCCCAGTGCATGTCTGAGTACCAAGGGAGGCCACTACCTCTTCTGGTGACCTCGCTCAATGGTCGTCAAAACAACTAATAGGGACGATGAGAGCTTCAACTGATCAACTAGAGAAGAGGCTCCAACAAGACAAATGGGAAGCATAGTTTTGTAAGGAGTAATAACTCCTTGTGTAAGCATGCCAGACGCAAGAGGAGTATGCAAAGATCTAGGCAGAGAAAAAACTAGAAAGTGTCTAGAAAAATATTGCAAAATCCTAGCCAGTTATTCGAAGGACAACACCACAACTTCCTGAATCGATTGCATCAGGAGAGCCTATGCAATATATCGAGCTAATCTAGGGAGCATGGTCAGAGCTAGCCATTCACACAGAGAACCTTGAAGCCCAGTTGCGAGAGAGTCGGCCTGAAGCAAAACAACAACCCCAGAAGCTTCATGAGAAAATGTTAAGAGTCGTGCTTGAAGGGAATAAGGCAAGAGAAACCCTGCACAAGAGAACTGCAGAATGCACAAGGATGTTTTGAGAAGTTTCCATCAACAAGGACTTGTGCACGAGTATCTAGTCACTCAATGATAAGTTTCCATCACCATGGATCCACTGGAGCAGGAGGATAAATTCAACTAGATCCAACAAGAAAACAACGAGATAAATTCCTTGTTTGAATCACAATCAGTAGCTAAGAAAGAGCTATGGGTGTTTTGACCTATCATTTAGACAAACTATATGTAGATGCATGAGGTAGATGCTACATCCAACTGAGAGTGGAACTCTGTAGTTGCATCCA
>JASDQU010752327.1:26294-37484 GCA_032191745.1 Picea mariana | reverse complement strand
TCAAATAAAGGAATATCAAAGCTAACTTGTACCTTGAAGGGTGTCATACCTTCGAAGTGATTTCTGGTTGAAGTTCCCTCTGTTGTTTCCAGCAACTGTAGAAGGATTTGGGCGAAAATATCCATTGTCTCGTTCCTTTATCGCATGAGGGCTTCCTAAAGAAACAATTTGAAAGGATCTCGTGTCTCGTCATCCCTCTTTTCTTACGCCATGGAAGATATATTGGGCACGTGAGAGAGGTTGTCCTCAAGCAATACAAGCTCGAGACCCAACTCTCTATACCCTGACCTCATCGGGGACATGCACTGAGGACGACAAGGAGCAGACAACTTTGATACCACTGATCTAGATTATTTTAGGAACAATATGAAGGAAGATATATAATTGAGATATAATAGAGATATAACAAAGAATTACATGGAGATATGGAAAGGAACGCAATAATACAACAAAACTCAGATTTTATTAATGAATGTCTGAAATACAAAAGACTGTAAAATGCAAAAGCACACAAGCTAGCTAGAATGGTGGTAGCTTATGTCTGAGAAGAGATGTGTCGGCTATGCTCATTCACAAGAAGTTGGTTACAACGAGGCTCCAAAGGAATTTTTAACATAAAGAATAAATGAGAAAACCCTAAACATAAAAAAACCCAACCCTAGGAGATGAAGCGCCAAAAGTCATATGGGCCCCGATGGGTAAGTTGGTACATCAACTTCTCGGGGTCATAACTTTTGCATACGATCTCCGTTTTAGACACACGATAGCTCGTTGGAAAGAACTATTCGAGGACTACACATGTTTCCATCACACTTTGAATAAATTCTATAGTGTGACTATGTTGTGCCCAAAAAATGTTGTTTAGGGCCTCAAAACGACCCCAAAAGTTTAGGACACGAAAAACTAGGAAAAACTACCAAAATGGAAATTATTCTTTAAGCCAGTGGAATAGGTGGGTGGCCACCGATATCCACCTGGATCAAGATGCTATTAAAAATATTGTTAAATCAAAATTTAAGGAGAATATGTGGTGTGATAAACAGTTATAGGAAAAACAAATTAAGGTATTATAAGGAGGTAATCAACCCTAATATAGAAGATCAAAATTATCTCTCTGTTTTGACAAGTGTAAATAAAAAAAAAAAGCATTGCTAAGATAAGAATGAATTCTCGTGAGCTCCATAACGAAAATGGGTATTGGTCAATTCCTAAAACGCCTTGGGATGATAGAGTGTGCCACCTTTGTGACACTAAGAGGGTTGAAGATGAAAATCACTTTCTCTTAGATTGTCCAACCTATACCCAGATCAGATCTCAATTTCAAAATATTTGTCACACTTCCAACCTTCCTAACATTTTAACTCAACAAAACTATGGTGATCTTGGAAAGCTTCTCTTAATGCTTTTCGAGCATAGAAACAAAATTCTAAAGAATTACAAGTAACCCCTTACCCTCTTAAGGTTCGATAGAACAATTCATTCTCAGTGGACATTAATCATCATCATCATCAATATAGTTAATAATAATGAATTAATTAAAATTAGTTAGAGGATAGGAATTGAAATATAATTAAAGAGAGAGTTGTTTTGTTATTATTAATTAATGTATAAAAGGTCAAATTATAAACTAAGATGATAGTTGATCAATAATAAATTTTAAATAATAATATAACTAAGAGTAATTAATTATTGAAATTCGTTAGAGGTTAGGTATTGAGGACAAAAATGATAATTAAAATAAAAATAAAAAAATAAAGGATTTAGGAAGGTAGAAAATCGGTTAGTTAATAATAATTATATAATTAATACTAATTACATAATAACTAGAATTAATTAGAGGTTAGGAATATGAATAATTGAAAATCATGGATTTAGAATGATTAAATTGATAATTATGGATTTAGGATGATAAAATTATTGATTAGAGATTGGAATGACAGGAATTTATGACAATGGTGGGTTGGAGTTGCGCAAGAACGAACGAGGAAAGGGTGACACAAGAAAGCCATAATAAAGTTTAGTTTGATTGTCTGATGCGATGAATGCAATGTTTTCAGGATTGGCTAAGTTTATATCTATCTTCACGGTTAAAATTGTTAGGATGTTTTTTGATTTTGAGAGCTTTGTGTATGACGTGACAAGAGTTATGGGATGTTGAGGCTAGGATTATGGTTTTGTCAAAACAAATTACATGTTTAGAATTAAAAGAGTGTGCAACAATAATTGATTTAGAGATGTGATTTTGGGTCATATCGATTATGTGTTCTTTGAGACGAGCTTTGAAGGATCTCCCAATTTGGACAATGTATGATTTTCCACAGGAGCAAGGAATTTGGTAAACTCATCGGTCAAGCAGTGGGTCATATTTATCCTTGGAAGATATGAAGGATTGTTTGAGAGTTTTGAAAGGCTTGAATATGGTTTGGATATTCTTTTTGGAAAGAATTTTGGATCTGTGATTAGTAGTGCCTTGGATGTAGGGGAGAGAAAGGAGAGTTGGAGGGGGGGGGAAGAGGAGGAAGAAAAGTTCGACTTAGGGTTGTGGGCTGAGCGAAATGATTTGCTAATTTGAGATATGTAGCCATTGGAAAACATGTCCTTGGTTAGGTGGGATTTTTCTTTCTCAAGAAATTGGGGGTCATAGATTCAAATGGCTAGAGTGACAAGAGTTTTGAGGACAACCGAATTTTGAGTAGGATGGTGATGGGATTGGGTGTGAAGATATCAACCAATATGAGTCTTTTTGCAATAAAATTGGTGGTTAAGGGAACCATTAGGGAGGTGAGAGATGCGAACATTGAGAAAGGGGAGGGATTTATCCTTCTCCATTTCCATAATGAATTGGATATGGGGGGAATGTTATTTAAATGGTTGAAGAAGGATGTCAACGAGGAGAGACCATGACGTCAGATAATGAAAGTGTCATCGACGAATATGAACCAACATTTAGGTTTAAGATGAAAGTTGTTGAGAGTTGAGGTATCAAAGTGCTCCATGAAAATGTTAGCAACCATGAGGGATAGCAAAGACCCCATGGTTGTTCCTTCAGTCTGTTCATCGAAATTACCCTTAAAGGTGAAGAAGGTGGAGGTAAGGCAAATTTAAATTAGATTTAGGGTTTCATGGTCCACCATCTTGGAGATGAGGTATTATGCTCTGGGGATAAGAATTGTGGTAAATAAAAAGACTACATCAAAGATTACCAGTAAGTCTTGGTCATCGAGTTGAAGATTGCGAGTTTTTTGGATAAAGTCAGAGGAGTATTTAATGAAGGAGGAAGTTTTTATAGTAAAGGGTTTAAGTTTGAGAACCGAAAAGTGGGAAAGGGCATGGGTGGGGGAACCAATAGTGCTAACTATGGGTATGAGGGGGATGCCTTTTTTGTGGATTTTTGGTTCTCCATATATTTGGGGGGTTTTTGGGTTATGGGGAATCAATTGATTTTTAATGTTTGGGTCTAGAGAGGAAGATTTAATGGCTTTAGTGACCAGGTTAGTGATGGTATTCAAAGGGATTTCAACAAGAGGTTTGTAATACGAAGAGGAGAGGAGGTTTATAAGTTTGGATTCATAGTCTGAGGTATTCATAATGACAGTGGTGTTACCTTTATCGATTTTTAAGATAATGATGTCACTGTTATTATTAAGATTCCAAATAGATTGATATTCATCTTTAATTAGATTGAGTTTAGGAGGTTTGGCACACTATGGAATTATACCATAATATTTCCTAATTTCTTCTGCTTTGTGAGGGGGAGTGTTTTCGATTATAGATTCGATTGAGCTAATAATATCTTCGATGGGACTACATTGAGGAGCAAGGGAAAAATTAAATCCTTTCAATAAATGGTGAAGGTAGGGTGGATCCAAAACAAAAGAGGATAAGTTTATGACAATGGAAGGGGACCGAGGATGAAGATAGGTTGTCAAGACAAAGAAAGGGGGGGCGCAACCCAAGTTAGGGTTATCTAGGGAGAAAACGAAGGTATATGTATTATCTATGGATAAAGGATGTGTGTTATTATTACAAGGAAGAGACGAACCAAGGGATGAGTAGGTAAAGGGCGAGGGATTAGAAGAAGAGGAGTTTGAATTAAGTGAAGGAAGAGGGGGTTGAGTGGGATTGTAAGGATGTGAGGCTGAATTTTGAGCGTGGAGGTCAGAAGAAGAGGAAGTGGTGAGGAGAGAAGAATTAATGGTAGGATGGTGCAATGTTGGAGGGTGAGAGAATTAAGGGAAAGAGTAATCTGAGGTAGGTAAACTATTAAATTTTTGGAAAGTCGAAAGATGAGAAAGATGGTGGGAACACTTCGAGGTGAGAGAATTGTTATATTTGTGAATCTGTTGAGTGGTGGTAGCTTCAAAAATATTGAATGTTGAATTAAAGGATCTGCAGTCAATCATAGACTATATATCAAAATAAAGCAAATAAGAGAGTTTTAAATGAAGCTCAAATACCTTGGAGGATAAGTTTCTGAGCTCTGACCTTGAATGGTGGATTTATGCATGTATAATCATGGTGCTAGACTTGGTAAAAATGTGATTAAGATCATGTCGATGGTAGTGCTGGTGGATTCGAGTGAAAGAAGGAAGGATATGAGAATATCGACAACATTTAAGGAAGGTAAGATTAACAACTCATTTCATCATTTTATTTTGGAGCTTCTCGAACATCCGGGTCTCGAAGATCCAGGTCTCTTCGAGACAATCCTCTCCATACAGGTTTAGAATTAAAGTATGCAACTTTTCACAGTTCCTCATAATGCTATTTGTAACTATGGAAATAAACTTTATAAGGAGTTTTTGAAACGTCCAATGTTTCGAGTGGACACTCTACCCATCATCAAGGACTGTTGAAACAATAAGTATGAAAATAGTGTCGGGGTAGGGGGTTATATAAAGGTGAAGATATTATGACCATTAGGGAAAATAATAGACATAGCCATTATAAATTCGCAGTTAGTGAAACTTTATTCCTAACATACAACTAAAGTGAGCTAGTGGTAAGGCTTTATATATTCCCATTCACCCTTGTTTTTAGCATCTCAACTAGATCTTCCACCTGCCAATCCATTAACTATTGAAGTTCATACTATATAGATAGTAAAATGAAATTAGTAATCCTTCTTTCTATATACTAGAACAAATGTTTTTGCTTAATCTACTGTAGAAGATAATATTTGTTGATCACACAACACACTCTAAAATTCTAAATTTTTGGGTACCACATTTCCTTGATTTTATTTGTAAAGATATTTCATACTCAGATGTTATTAATTTTTATGCACCTCATATGGATTAACAAATGTTTTTATTTAAAGAAAAACTCAAAAAAATTCTAAAATCCAGAAATAAACCAAGTATACAATGATTAAAAAATGATTTCGACAAAGTTTAGAATTCTAAGAACGCTAGATAGACCATTTTGTAGAGCGTTGATGAAAAAAAAACCATTTTGGAAAACACCAAACGATTACCACTTTTTTGTAAAAGTGCTAAAAAGAGCAAGTTTTGTTGCAAGCGTTGATAGAAAAGAGTTTTTTTGAACATGCTGAAATGAAAATAAATTAAAAAAAAAAGTGCCAAAAAGGCATGAATAAGTTTTTCCCAAGTGCCGAAAACTAGATGTTTTTTGAAAAGCATCGAAAGAACAATTTTTTTCAAATGCATCGATAGAAAGGCGTTTTTTCGAAAAAGTTGATGAAAAGAAATTTGGGAGGTGCCAAAAAGGTGAAAAGGTAAGTTGTTGGAAAAGAGTCGATGAAAAGTTTTGGGGAGCTGTAAAAGAAACAATTTTTTTCGGTGAGCACTGAAAAGGTAAAATGAATTTTTGGAAGACTATCAAAAAGAGGCTGGAAGGTTTTTTGGAGTTCACCGATAAAAAAAAATTGGAATCTCTTATAGAGTCAGGTTTTATGAATTTCTCTGAAATACATTTTTGAGGAAGTGTCGATAGACAAATTCAAAGTCCACTGATAAGATTAGGTTTTTTGGTATTCATCGATATAGTAATAGGGAGGTTTTTTAGTGAGTGTCGATGGATCGCCCAATTAATTTTTTAGACTCTGTTGAAAATTTTCACAACAATTTTTTTTAACCAATCGACATTTTAATAGGCATGTTTTTCAAGAGAGACAGTATCACTGGGTTGCGAGTTTTGTTCAAAACGAGAAATTATTTTTGAAACTCGTTGAAACAGGTGAAACCAATGTTTTGGGCGCTCCCCGAAGAACAAAGCCGACCATTATTGAAAAACATTGGTGGCAAGAGTGTCCAATCGACATTCAATTCGGGTGATATAGAGAATCCAATTCGAGTGAGTGAGATCATGTCATTATATTGCCTGGATTTGATCCCTTAGCAATTAATTTTGAACCTCGCTGGTCCAATTCCTCACTTCACTCCTGATTTCGAATAGATCTTTGAGAATTTCGGGCTTCCACAATTGTTCTCTTTGTTGGAGAAGAGAATTGCGCACAATATCTCCGGTGTGAGGGTAATTGAACCATAAAACAAAGGAAATTTCTGTTCATTTCAATTCTTGATTGTTTTCTTCAGGTGATCAGAATGGGTAAGTAATTTAGACGAATAAATGCATTGTTTGCTTCAGGAATTGTAGGTAATAACTGATAAACAGTGATATAGTAGTATTTTATCTTTGTTGTTATCTGAAAACTATCTGTTTCAATCGTTGAATGGAATTGCTAGTCGACGGTCTCAAAGAATTAAATATCATTTGGGGGTTTCAATTTTGTTGTTTTCTTCTGGGAAAAAGGGAAAGAGTCATTTCTTTTTGGTGCGTTAATTTGAAAAAAATATGCCCCCAAGGAGGACTCTTGTTCGACAGTTGAACCAACCACTGGAGTACAAGTTGTCTTAGTCGGATAAAATGAGTTATATCAAAAATTTAAGAAAGAATAATACCTAGAGACTATACCCCATAGTGATCCTATAGTAAGGGAAGTTGATGATAAAGTTTTTGTGAATATCAAGAGATATTGCTTACATTCTATTGTAGCTAGACCACCTATGTTTTCGTGTGCATAAGCAATTGATCCTAAGAATTGTGTGATTAATGATGATAAAGGTCATTGTGTGGGGTTTTCCTACCTCTAGAAGTAGATAAGTATTACAAATTTCCATTAATAGAAGTGATCCTAAACAACACTTTTGTAACAAGTTTATATAGCTAACAATATTTAGGGAAAATATTGGCTAGTTGGTGGAAGGAAGATACAATTTTTTTCCATAGAACTTCTGGATGGTATAACATTACAGGGTTGAGGGAACCATACATGTATCTCATGAAAATGTCAATTGTATCATGAAAAATATTGGCTAGTTGGTGGAAGGAAGATACAATTTTTTTCCATAGAACTTCTGGATGGTATAACATTACAGGGTTGAGGGAACAATACATGTATCTCATGAAAATGTCAATTGTATCATGAAAATGTCAATTGTATCATGAAAATGATTTTTCTCGGTTTACTAATACATGGATTCCACTAACTTATACAATGGATACAATAGGGGAATATTTTAATTGGGTAGCTATCATATCCAATTAGTTGAGTTCTAGAATAGAAAAGACTCACTAGATAGCTGAGAATCTAGGTGTTGTGCCCTCTTTTTATATGGCTTCATATTTATCGGATGTAATATACGCTAGGAATGTATTTTCAAGATTGAATCTCAATTGGCATGTTTCAAAAGCTTTGGTGCGTGTGTATTTCCAAATTCTTTGGGAGAATAAGTATAAAAAATCTTATTCACTCATTTGTGATTCATTCTTGGCTCAATTGTATTTCATTATTTTATGTAAATATGTCCAAGATTGACTGATCAAGCCAAGAAACTTATTGCATGTATGGTAAACTGGTATTTAGAATAATATTATACATATATTAGGGTGTATGGTGCAACTACTTCACCTCATTTATTGCCCAAATATGTTCCAGACAAACTGGTCATGGGAGAGGTGCCTTGTCAAACTATTCTTCAAGGATTCAATACATATTTAGTAAAGGAGGCAAAGAAAATGATCTTTATTCCTTATGGTTCCAGGGTAGGTTATTATTTCATTGAAGATACAAGGCATGCAAGGAAGGAAGCACTCAACCATTTAGAATATAGGTTCTGTACTAGGGTAATTAGAAGGCATGATCCTAAAGGGTTAGTTTTGAAACATGCTAAACAAGTATCTTATAACTAAACATATAGTCATGATAGATGGGAAGAGGAATCCCTTACTGAAGATGCCCAGAATTAGGATGAGGTTTTGTAAAGGAGAAGAAACCCTCTTTTAGGTGTGCTCAAATCCTTGTCCATAGAAGAGAAAATGTTGGAAATAAATTGTGATTTAGCTACTAAAAGAGAGACTAGAGAAACCGGAGAATAAATCAGCTTGAAGGAACAAGTTGAACTTAAAAACGAACAAGAGGAAAATGCCAAATTACTTCATGAACAATAACTTCAACGCAAAACAAAAGAAAAGTTATGGAAGAAACAATAAGAATATCCCATTCATGAGGAACTAGAGAAAAAAGAGCCACAGAAGCTGAACAAAGAGAAAGAGGTTTGTAAGAGAAACTCAATAAAGAAAGAGAAGAAACAATATTACATGAAGAAGAGAAAAACAAAATTGCTGAGGAATTGAGGAGGAAACAAGAAAAGGAAAACAAGAGAATACATGATGAACTGTTACAACAAGATATGGAATCCAAACAATCATTGGATCAATAACAAGAATCTTAGCCTATAGGGGCTCCTACAAATATCATTGATTTGGCTAAATAAGGGGAGGATGTGTCCAAAGAAAATATCCAAACAAAGGAGAAAGTTGGTGATAAAACAAATAATCAAGCAACTACTAAAAGTGAAGAACCTAGAGAAACTTGAAAAATTGATTAGGATAAGGGATCTGAAGAGGTTAAGGTAATAGACAAAAGTAAGGAACCATAAATGTAGAATTTTCAGACTCCAGGTAGTTTAGAAAACATTCTATCACGGGGTGATCAACCAATTTCCGGTCCTTTAGATGAAGTTGTTGATTTAAAGTCCATTTCCTACAATCGTCATAGACAAGATATTATTAAGAGAACTCAAAGGAAACATAAACTAAATGTGGATAATGCTATGATATGTACTTCTGATGAGTTCATGTTGGATGTTAAAAAGGAAATGTAAGTGGGTTGTTATCCGTTGGAGTAACTATCTCTCATAATACCATTGACAAATCCAGGGTTGATGAACATGAGGTTGAATGTTGGGTCAAATATGATGTCGAGCATGCATCCGTGTAGTTTCCTAGTCCATTGGTGTTGTGATATCATGTAAGGGGATGCCTAAGTGAAGTGGTGGAATCTCTAGGGGAACATCACCTAATATATGTAGAAGGGGATGGCCTTTGGCAATGTGGTGCAATTCAACATTCCCATTCTCTTGGTTTCACTGAAAATTGCAAAATTTTAATACCAAGTACTAGAAAAAATGTGAAGATGCCATCAAAGTCCAGCACAAGACCATCAATACAATGCAAGTTGGGACTTTATGAACAATTTTGTGAAATGCAGGTGCGAACAACTTACTAAAGGGAGACAATTCACTACGTTTCATTCTGTCTTAAATTTTTTAAAGGTTGTGCTTCCAAGATGCTTCTCCATTCCCTCATTCTTTCATCAATTAGGTAAATGGAAATTTTCATCCCTCCCTTCCATTTTCTATACAAGGCAAGATTGTATTTTCTGTATTGAAATCCTTCCTCGTTCGTTCATCAATTAGATAAATGGAATTTTGTGTATGATACTGCAACCATTACATTTGGAAAAAACGATTGAATATCTAAGTTCAATGCTTAATTAGTCTACACATTTTTGGCAACTAAACGATAAAAAATTTATATTTCAAATAGTAAAGTAACAACATATATATTTAACATCAAGTGCTTAATATTAATTATAATATGTTTTAAAGACTCCAAATGCTAACATACTTAAAAGAAGTTTGTGCAAATTGGAAGAACAACGAAATTGCATGAATGATTGCCTCTAGATATGTAACAAATTATGATTGATAGATTGTGCACACTTTACCTACTAGTCCATCAAAAACATGAAGTAAAATGTTACCTTATCTACTAACATGCAAATCTTCATCTCTCGATTGTATTTTCATGACTTTTTCCCTCGCATATACAACATATACCTCTCTTGATGATAACATGTACAAAGTGTAATAAGAGAGGAGTGTAATCCTTGAAGGTTGAATGCTATGAACCTACTGGAGAGGCTGAGAGGAAAGCATTTTATGCTAATTGGAGACTCCATTAATCATAATTAGTGGGAATCCTTCCTTTGCATTTTGATAACTGTAGTGCATATCACAACACGCCCAAGAAACCCAAGGAAATGACCATTCAATACCTCTCACATTATCCTACAATAGCGAACCAAAACAATATTAGTGTGGCAAGGAATGACACAGTTAACCTGCACAACATAGTGATTAATATTGTTACTATGAATTTTGTTCTGAGTTCAGGAGGTTGATAACAAAATAATAATAATATGCTCTAGTGTGCAACCTAAATTCATAAATTGTATCTGAGTTGAGCTATCATTTATATTCCTATGTATCTTTAGACATTGTCCTACCATGAGAGATATCCTCGGGTCCTTCGCAATGAAAAAACATTGCAACACTTTGCTTGGTTTAGCTTCATTCTTTGGTCTCTATCTTATCTAGATATAGAGTAGTATATGCATCACCACCACCTCCTCTCTCGCATTAATATTTGTTGTTATGTAACACAAACCTAAATTATGTTTGATGTAGGTAGCACTAAAGACTTAAGCCTTTGGACCCTTTCTTAACTAATTAAGACTTAAGGCTCTAGACCCTTTCTAGGCTACTTCAAGTTGCAATGTACAAGCATGCTTGCCAGTTAATAGCTTGTTCAAGAGTCATGTTGATAGGTTTGCAATTTAACCAGTAGTTGAGAATTAAGTCGAGTAGGTGATGGAGGATCGAACGTGCTCCATGCAGTCTGAGCAGGTGGTGGAGGATCAATCCGTGCTCCATGCGTTCTGCTGCGTGAACTTCTTGATGGACCACCCTTCCCTATTGATAAAAGATGCCAAGATCAAGATGTGAGTGACTAGATTAATTTGCTACCAATGCCTATATTAGA
>JASDQU010752326.1:37676-63507 GCA_032191745.1 Picea mariana | reverse complement strand
TATATGGCCGTCATTGCTGCTTCTCCCCATAGAAACATGGATAGATCTTGATCGTTCAATAGGGATTTTACTGTTTCTTCGATAGATCTGTTCTTTCTTTCTGCTACACCGTTTTGTTGAGGATTATGAGGAACAGTTAGCTCCCTCCTAATCCCTGCTGATTTGCAGAATGCAATGAACTCCTTCGAGGTGTATTCTCCTCCATTATCTGTTCTTAATGTCTTGATATTATTGTTCGTAAGGTTTTCTATTTCTGCCTTGAATTCTTGGAACTTGCTGAATACTTCATCTTTTGACTCCAGTAGGTATAGCCACGTCTTCCTTGAATAGTCATCTATAAAAGTTAAGTAGTAGAGAGCTCCTCCTAAATATTTGACTGGCATTGGACCGCAAACATCTAAATGTATTAGATCTAGGGTTTCCTTAGATCTGTTGTTGCTGCTTGGGAATGGTTTCTTAATGTTCTTCCCAAGGGCACATCCCTTGCAGATTCCTTCGTGTGTAGACTTTAATTCTAGTATCCCTTCAACCATATTCCTGAGGAAAGGTAATGCTTGATAATTGATATGAGCATACCTTCTATGCCAAAGCTCATTAGGGTTGACTTCATCATGTACCGGGGCTTCTTCATTTCATTCTAGTAGTCTATATAGATTCCCTTCATGTCTTTCAATAACCCTAGCATCTTCTATGCTGGAATATTTATGCCATGATAACACGTTTTCATCTATGAAGGCTATTCTGTTTCCTTTGTCTTATAAACATGATATTGATACAAGATTCTTTTTTAAACCAGGTACATATAGAACATTGCTTAAGTGAACATGATTACTTGATTCCAATTTGATGGAGGCTTGTCCAAATCCTTCGACGAGGTAGGTGCTTTTGTCTCCAAGCTCCACTTTGTACGATGTCTTTCTCTCATTTAGATATGAGAGTCTAGCTTGATCTCTCGTCATGTGCCTGGAAGCTCCACTGTCGATTATCCACATATTGTCTTCAATTGTCCCAGTAAGTGCTGAGTAATGTAAGAGACTTATTGTTTCGCACATGTCTTCGGTTGACTGATAACTGGTCATGCCTTGATCCAAAACTTCAACTGCGTCTTTTCTCTCTTCTGAGAAAGTCAATAGGTGCACTGATTTAGGGCGCATCTGGATATCTTCTCCTTGAGCAAGATGCTCCATCACAAGGTGTCGGATCTGAGAATTAGGGTTTCTGCAACTGCTACTGCTAGTAACCCTAGCTGCAGTTCTTTGGAAGCTGCTCCTGCTAGTAACCCTAGCGGCAGTTCCTCAATGAGCTCAATACCTAGAGGTTAGGTCTCCTTCCAGCGTTTTAGGCTGACTGAAGGGGGTGTGAGCCCATATCCTGTTAGAATATAGAGGATTGTGCTCGTTTAACCATTAATGATACCCTCGTCACCCAATCACAAGCCTTAAGCCACCCTCCGAGCACCTTGACCTTGACCGAGAAGAGAATTATGGCTGCAATCTATAGCCAAGAGAGGCTAAATGCACCAAGCAAAAGAATAGAAACTAAACTGAACAGATGATCCCACCCAGAAGCTAGCACACCACTCTCCCAGCTTTCCTAGAAAACCTGTGCACCAAACTGCTGCTGCCTACAACTACCTGCGTAGATATTGCTCTCACTGCAACTGTTGAGATGAAAAATAATGAAACTGGCGCCCTGTATTTATAGTGGACTGGCCAGTCTAACTATGGCCGACTTGGCCAGTTTAATTGGGCCGACTTCTTCTTCTGGGCATCAATAAATTCAATATAAATATATTTGTTCAGCCGACAACCTATCTAGGGTTTCCTTCAATTCTTTGCTTCCTTCCAGAGGATTCTAGTCTCGTCATAGGTCATCATAGAGGTTCATACCTCCCGAAGCTACCATAATATTAACAAAAATCGCCCCGCAAGTTCAAGACCTTAAAAATTTTGAAAAGTTACATAGAAAATTGATTGTTTTACTGTTATAACAACATTTTAATCTAAGCCATTGATATTCAAATTAAAATAAATATGGACCATTGATTTCCCACCTATGAACTCTTTCATTGATCGGTGATTTCCTTTTGTAAACCAAACTTTCTCATTAATTTCCTTGAACCTCGATAATCAACCATTGGCTATCGATCATTTCTCTTGGCATACCAAATTTTCCCACAAATCTCGTCGAACCCCAATCATCGACAATCGTTCATTTATGAATTTGCTTGGAAAGCACTTGTTTACAAATCCAAACAAACCCCGATGATTGACCATCGGCCATTTCTTGGCTGACATGGCACGACATGTAGATGATGACAATTCATGACACGTGGACACTAATATTGCACTATGGATAATGTGGCATGACACTTGGATGTTGACATGGAATGACACATAGAAGTTATCATGGCAAGACACATCATCCGCCCATTTCCTTTCATCGATGATCTACCATTTCCCTTGGAAAATTGAACACCTCGCTAAATCTTTCGACCCCAGACCATCAACTAGCAACCATTGGTGATTCCCTTCAAATGCCTAAAATATTTCTCCAATTTCTATCGATCCTTGATCATCAGCAATCATATATTTCCTTTGGTCGAACAAAACTCTTCACCAAACTTGTTGATATGACCATTGACCATCAATGAATTATGTTAGAAAACTAAAACTCTTTGCAAATCTCGTCGATTATAACATTTTCCATCGGTGAATTCTTTTGGAAAAATCCAACACTTAGAAATTTTTTACCAAATCCCAGATGAATCTGGGTCATCGGTCTCTTATTCAAAATGGTCTTGACTGTTGGTTCACCAAAATTTTCCTAGCTATATTGATTAATATCGAACTTCTATTTGATTCATTACCCCAACCATCGAAAATAATCTCGACCATCATTTTTTCAGACTTGCCAAACTCTAAAAAACCTTATTATTTTTAAAATATATTCACCATGAATCTGGGCCATTGATCTTGAAATCAATGCGATATCATTCGTTGATTCATGAAACTTCCCCCAACTCTACAATGACCATTAAAACATGAAATTTGACCTTCCAAGTTTATTTTTAAATCTGCAACTCTGTAAATTGAAGCCGTTGATCACAAGTGAGGTGGTTCTGAGGCAATTTCAAACTGAATGGTTTAATAATTTAGGGATTTCACTCTCTTTTTTTCCACTATTTTCCCCCAAATCTACCACATAACAAATCTGTAACAACGAATTTTACCAAATTTGCGTTGGTTATTGGCCCATACAGGTCCAATGTTTGAACCATAAACTTTGATACCAATTTGTAATGACCCCTGACTAAACTAAGAGTTATTACTACGTGAAAAACACATAAAACATAAATTTGTCTACTAACTAATCATGTAGCTTACCAACTATAGGAAAACATACAGTTTTAAACATTTGTTGATACCATGACTAGATGCATATATAACATTCTAAAATAAACACAAAATGCAGCTAATAACTCAAATACAACAACATACAAATCCTCTTTAAACATAGAGTGAATGCACAACCATTAAGCTCATAAATACAACACATAAATAGATAAAACACTTATCTTTTAATTCAATTGTGCAACCAGTTGCTTGGGATGGATATTCCACTCAACTGTGGACTTGTTGTTCCAAATATCAACAACAAGTCACCCCCGAGTTGGGGATATCAATCCACAAAAGAGGGTAATCTCTCATAGTCCACTCACAACTCAGAAAATCCCACAACCCACTGGTATTCTCCTACATATATCCCAATTTTCCACCAAATCTCTTCCTCGTGACCTGGCCAACCCAAGGAATGTACCCCTTCATTGCTATTATTCTTTTGAGCATCCCATTCATTTATCAGGGTCTCTCTAGCACAGATAACCAGGAATCTCTCTACTAGGAAACTCAAGGGATCTCACTACTAGGAAAACTACCAGGAAAAACAACAACAATCACTTATTGTTATAGTGCAACTCATAGAGGAATTCACTCTTCAAGCTTGACAATCTATCTCTTCATTCATATTCTCCAAATATGCTCTATAACCTCTCAAACATGCTCCAGAATCCACCCTCCATGGTTGCTCCAGCTCCCAACTCTTCTTCTCTTCTCTTTGTTGGTTGTTCATGCCCAAAAAAATTGATTGTCTAAAATTGTTGTAACTGCCCATACAAATTTCCTCTCCTTTGGCTTGCTTGTTTGAATTACACTCTTCCCAAAACCAATTGTACGCATCCCCCATGCTCCCAATAAATATGGGATGTGACTTCTCACGCCCACTCTCTTACATGTATTCAATGATTGGCTTTGGGAACACTCAATCAGAAATTAAAAGGTCCATATACCAATAGTAATTTTAGGAAGTGGGTTGAATTAATAGACATGGGTAATTCCCCCTTGGACCCCTCTTAGACGTTCTCTTAAACCATCCCTTATCTTGTGGATTAATTCAACCCCCATCTGTGTCCATGTCCCCTAGCAGCTACCATCACATTTTATTATTAAAATTTAAAAATACAATTTGCATATTACATCACTAGGCCATAGCCACACATTATATCTACATTAAGCATTAATTAAAATGGAGATTATAGTGAGGATGTCATAGGAGGTACATAAGGTATATTAGAATCTACAACATGCTATTGATTTCTCTCCATGTTCACAATCTTGTTAGACACAACTTGAAATGACTCATTAAATTATTGGTGTAAATCATTAAATAAAGACATGTGTTGAAATAATTGACCAATTTTGTTAGATGTTGATTCAGAAATAGAAGCCATTATTTTTTCCTTTTTGTTAACCTTTACCTTCCATTTTTATTAATCAAAAGAAGTATTCTTACCAAAAGAAACTTAATTCCTCCCCAAGGAGAAAGCCAAAGTATAAGCAATAGCCAAGTCAACTAGATTCTTTTCCCTTGACATGAAATTAAAATATGCTTTGAGTGCACTAGTATACATAACGAAAGAAAGAACCTCACTAGATATTAATGTTATATCAACTCTCTCATATGGATTCATGAACTTATGATTGAATTCTATAGATGTCTCTCTCTCCCATTTGCAAAGACTTGTCAATTCTGCTAATAAGAAATATGAATATTTCCTTTCTTCCTAATATTCCTTTAATTTGACTATGAAATCATTCCAACTTGCAATAGAATTATTCGGTAACCCTATGAACCACCTCCTAGCATCTTCCTTCAAACTCATTGTTATACTTGTATTTTCCACCATAGGTTTTGCAAACATATTACTAGATGTTATGAGGCTAGAATTACATAAATGAGTAAAATTCCATAATTATTTCACAAGGAAATGATTATTTTATCACAATTTTATAATTGTGAAATAAAAATTATTTCATAATTGAAAAAAAAAATCATAGTGAGTTGGAAAAAACTCATAATTGAGCATGGAACTTGAGAAAAAATCTCGTGATAGAGAAAAGGTTCATAATATGTTGGAAAAAGCTCATAATTAAGCATGAAACTTGTGCATGATTGTTTAATTCCCATGCCATCAAGTCTATCCATGACTCATAATTGCTTAGTTCACATGCTATCAAGATATCCATGACTTGTATCCACCTAGTTCACATTTCATGAAGCCTACATCCAATCTCTTCTAAAATCCTATAAGAAGAGGCCAAATCAAGGAGATGGGGAGAAACATTTTGAGATTGATTATGTTGGCAAAATAGAGAGAGAATTTCAAGAAGCTAAGGAGGAGCATCGGGAACCTGGAACTAGGAGGAATGGATCTTTCATGAATCAAGGTATGATGATTTGATTGATGTAATGTTATTTATTTATGAATATAGATCATTGGTTTCCCCCTTTCACATTGTTCATGTTCAATGATATATGTTACATCTGATCTCACATTGAATAGATCAGGCTATATCTAGATTAGGTTTGAATTTACTAACACTTGTAGGAGTTGTAGGTTGCTATTTATTTATTTCTTGTGTGCAGGAAGCATATCGTAGGATATGGATCTAGGATCTCAAGAGTTGCATCAATCGGATGCACGAGGACAACCTTCGATCAAAAGGTATGACATCTTTTCCCTTAGTGTAAAAGGAAACAAATTTAGTAGATCTAGGGAAAAATATATAGGAATCTAGCCCCTCTATATGTCTTGGATCAAGGTTATATACAAGGGAGATTTGTCTTATCCATAGGTTGGATTTATCTGTATCAGAATTGGTGACTCCACTAGGGATATCCTTTATTTTTTTCTTTGGCTCTCTTAAAGAGTTTTTCCTCTAAAAGAGGTCCGCGGCCTTAAAATATAATTTTGTAACTTTTTGTGCATAAATTGAAGGAATTAACTACATATCTGGATTCCTCTCGAAAATTGAGCCAATTTAAAAAAAAAAAATCATCCAGATTGGTGTCTGAAAAGTAAAGTTATCGTTGATTTTAAATCAGTGATTTTGCATCTTTTCCATGATGGTCGCGTGGAGTGTTTAGCTACTATCTTTTGACAGAGAATTCAGATTCCATCCAAACAAAATCCATTAGATAGAGGATTTGTGGGGATTTATTTTCATATATTATATCATATGTTTATGGTAAATACATATTGCACTACATCCCCTTCAAATTTCTGCTCCCAAACTCTAGATCTCCATTAGATGTTTTTTCAAGTTTTGGGTTTTGGATCCCGTAGAGACATTGGAGTGTGTTTTGGTGCATCACTACCAATATCTTATATCCCTTGATTTTGTTTTGCTGGTTTTTGGTTTACAAGTCTATTTACTTGATTAGATTATGAAGTCTTTTGTATTCCAAAATAAAAGCAAGAATTTGCATGCATAAAAACTTTTAAGCATTGAATACAAAGAGAATTTCTATTTGGTTTTGAGATCTTGTTAATTTCATATCTGAATTGTTTGCATGGTTGCTTGGTGTGTGAGATTGCTTTTGTAAAATATAGAAAGAAAAATACATATTTTCCTTCCCGTAGCTAGAATTCATTGAAGTGAACAAATTGTATTGGCATTATTTGCATTACTTGATTGGGTCAAGAGTCATAAACACCATTAAGGTTTCACTCATTTCTCTTTGACGTAAATAATAGCCATAAAAAAAAATTGTGTTATTTTTTTTTTTTAATAAACCAACATTAGATAGGCTTTGGGCCTTGGAATAGGATTGGAGAGTAAACTCTCCAAGGTCGGGAAAATGAAACTTAGGATTCATTAAAGAGTGATAAATCCATTCTTGCAACTAGTATGTTAGGAGCCTCCTCTAACACAAGAGTTAAGCATGAGGTCGCATCACGGCAATAAGGGAGATTACCCCTCTCTTCTTGTTTTGGTGTTTAAGGTATCTCTTTAATTGTTATGTATACGAGGGTTTCGTTGGTGCCATGCCTCTAGGTGATATAACACCTTCAGAGCTTCAGGATTAGTTACCCTGCCCTTACATGCGGTCGAACCTGCAACTGTTCACCTAGTCATTAATTGTAAGCCGCTAGCCTTAGTGACCTTTCCTAGGTAGCCAACATAGACATGTGGGATGTTCTTGTAGCACCTAGGGAAGATGTTCATTCATGGTCTCAGTTCCCCTTCAGGGTGCCCACCTTAATAAAGGGTGATTGCACCGGTCAGGGTTGTTTCACTTTGATCATTGTAATTGTTCCTCATACCTTCGCTAGCCAATCTTGTGGGGACTTCATCTCCACCAGAGGTTTGGTTTTCAGAAGGCCCTGTGTGCCATTGGTTTTCTTTTTGTTATCCTAGATTTTATAGCGGTGTAGTCTTTGATTCTGAGTCTAGATCAGTGTTAGGTTGAATTGTGTTTGATTTACACTTATCTTTTTCATTGTGGATGAATTACCGCACCGGTACCATCCATTCTGAGGACTAGAACCCATCACAAAGGTGCAACCGCCTCTAAAGTGACGCGAGATAGATGACAAAGAATTCGAAGGGTTTCAACTTTGGTTTGATAAGACTGGTTTTGTCGAAGTAGAAGTGGTAGATGAACGTCCTCCACCAAATTGTAGTCCTCCTTTGACTGAGCCAGATGCACCTCTGCTTGTCCAGGTAAGGGGAACTTTTTGTGAGCCTTTTTCTTTGTTTAGTCATCCTCTGTTATTGGGATAATTGTTAAGTGAGGACACAAATCAATCCCCCTAGCTTCACTACGAAACTAGAGCAAAACAAGATAGTACACTACTATTTCCTTAGATTTCAATTATCAAATGATAAATGGATCTAGAACATACCTTTTAAATATTGAAGATCCAACTTCGCCAATACAATCCAAGCTTCGTCACGAGGTTTATGAGAAATATCTGCAAATAAACACAAGCCAATGAATACAAGAATAACAAATTCTATTTGATATAAAACTATGTACGTGATCAAGGAATCATACAATATGGACGAATAACATTCATATAGGAAACAAAAGTATATCTATATTAAAGAATATGGAAGAAAGATACAACCAGATGCCTTGATGTCGTCAAGTTCCTTCCAACAATTCCTTGCTTCCCACACACTTCTGCTCCAAGGATTCTGAGATCAACAATCTATCTTGACAAAGAAAAGCTCAAAGCCAACATACAAGCTACAAAAACTCCAAGCTACAAAATTCAATAACAAGCCAATCTAGCTTAATCCCAAGCCAAGATAACTTTCTCCATGAGATCTCCTCTCCTTTTATAAGATGAAGAGGATAAGGTGAGGAGGTTAGGATGATCCCACTAAATCATGAAAGTGAGTAAGATCCAAACCGTTTGGAGGCCACCTCACCATAGAAACTTCTCCTTCTAGAAGCATCGATAAGATGCATGTTTTTTCCACGTACGAAGGTCATCGCACCCTAGCTATAGTGCAGCCTGTGGAAAATTCGCAGTCTAGCTATGGTGCAGCCTGCGAAAATCAAGCATTTTCGCACCCTGTGTATAGAGTAGCCTGCGGAAATCCTCTTTAATAGGGTTTTTACAAAGGAAAATACAACTTATTCTCTCAAGAAAATTTCTTCTCCCTTCTTTCTTCAGGAATTCAGGCCATTGACCCCTCTGAAGGCAACATATAGGTTTACATCATTAACGGTCATAAGGGTGACGAAAATAATGTGTAACAGAGAGCCCCCCAAAGTATGAAGTTAGAACAGAGTGATAGCTGAAATACTTTGTCGAGTGTGTGTAGGGAACAAAGAACATGTCGGTCGGAAACCTGCCAACAAACAAGGAAATATAGTACAATAATATATCATCACTGAGGTAGGCATTCCCATACTTAGAATACAAATGAATCAAAGCATAAATGTTGGCATGCAAAGATCCATGTCAAGTAAGACAGGTCATGGCCACCAAATATACATCATGGATCCATGCCATTATGACTCAAATCTGAACATAGCCACCAAAAATATACTGTGGATCTATGTGTTAAAGACTCAAATTTGAACATATCAATGAGACATACAATGTGGATCTATGCAATAGTACAAATTGAATGTACTCCAACGCAACCTGAATCTATCATAAAATATTCAAGGTCTTCATCTCCACCACTCTATAGTATGAATCTAACCATGCGATTACAGGTGTTGAAGTCGAACATGGTAGAAACCACTTGATTACCGGTCATTAGTGTATACCATTAACGAGTGCGAGGTAAATCACCATTAATGTCAATGACTCCCAAGGTACTCTAGTACAATCCAACGAATGTGAATTAATGAGATGAAGTCGAACATTCGACGGAATCTCCCGATCAGAGGTCAATAATGAAAACCCATTGTCAAAAGCGAGGAAACTTGACATTGAGGCATGCAAGGTCAAAGGTACCAATTAGTTTCTAAGTCTAATTCCTGGATAATGAGTTGAAGTAGATAGGAAAAGACTCGTCACAAGAAGGCCTTAATTTATCCTCCATCAATGACATGAAACAAGTAAAAAGATTTGAAGTAGATCAGAGTAACAAGTGATTTAGGACTGACTCAGGGATGGTCGACGCAATAAAAGGCTTAAAGACTGCAGAAATGGTTGACGCAATAGAAGGTTTTTCGGGTTGAAATTCTCTTTGAACATATTGACGACACAACAACTGTCTTGGAAACACTAACTCAACAATAGGGATCACATACCAATTTGTAATCTTATAAAGGAGTATGATCAAGAGACAAGTGGATTTACCAACCTAGATGCAAAGCAAGTGAAAGGGCATCATGTTCAAAAGTGACTCTTCCATCGAATATAGGTTTAGATACATTTCTTTCCCAATTTTTCCCCCACCATTTTTGGTGAGTACCTCTTTATTTTTACACAAGCTTGAGGAGGATAACATATGCTTGAAATGTAAGCTCATCCTTCGGAGGAGTCCCTCGGAGTATCTTTAACGAACCCTAAGAAGAAGTGGTTCGGTCCCATATGGGTCTTCCGATGTTTGTTTAACGAGTCCAAAGAGAGAAAACTTGGGGGTTTTCATGTTTAGAGAGTATGAAAAACACTTAAAGAGGAATCCACGAGTTCCTTTTTCGTAAATTACTCTGATGAGACCAAAAAAGAGATAAACTATCACTCAACAGATGTTCTTTCTAATACTTTAACGAGTGTGAAAAGAACAAGATCACTCTGCAATATTTTCATGTTTAGAGAGTCTAAAAAGAGCTTAAAGGGAACTCCAAGGGGTTCCTTTTTCGTATAACCTTTACGAGTCCTAAAAAGTGATAAAAGTATAATCGGTTACATTCTCATTGATTTACGAGCATGAGAAAGAACAAAGACTAAGCTCGGTAACTTATTCTCATGTATTTACGAGCATGAGAAAGAACAAAGACTAAGCTCGGGATTGTTTTCATTTTTACGCAAGCTTTAAAACAAAACAAAACTATGCTTGGGATAGATTTTATTTTTTCACAAGCTTAAAACTAAACAAAACTATGCTTGGACCTAGTTTCATTTTTACACAAGCTTGGACCAGAGGAAACTATGCTTATGGTAGATGGTTTCATTTTTACACAAGATTGAACCATAGAAAACTATGCTTGAGGTATGTGGTTTCATTTTTACACAAGCTTGAACCATAGAAAACTATGCTTGGACTTCCCAACGCATAACATGGGGATGGTTGGTACTTAGCCCCTAGCTTAAGAAACTAGCGGCTTAACTTCAGCATGAAGTCCAGAGGCTGAAATCATTGCCCCCCTTCGATTCGTCCAACGGCATAGGAGGATGAAAAGAAGCTTAAAATATTAGACGAAGGACTTGACTCAAATAGAGAGGGGTAAGTCATTTCATTTTTTAACAAGCTTGACACAGGAGAGTAACTATGCTCGAGACTCTAGGTATAATCCCTAGACCTCTATTTCATTTTTTAACGATCTTGACATAGAAACAAGAACTATGCTCGTAACCTATGTTTCAATTTTTAACGAGGTTGCCACAGAGACACAAAAAAACTATCCTCATAACCTCTGTTTCATTTTTAATGAGATTGAAATCAGAAAACCATGCTCAACTCTCTTCTTGATCGCGGCTTCCAAGAGGACAGTGCTCTGGAAGGACACCATGTCAAAAGACAAAACTCAGTTATGGCCTCCAAGAGATATTCACTTGACAGAAGAAACAAACTCTGGAAGTAACACATATCGAGGGGTGCGACAGGGGTAAAGAGGTCAGGCTCCAATAGCCCTACCAAAGAGAGCACCATGTCAACTATCGGATCCAATTCATTGTCATCAGCAGTGGAAGGCATGGGAGACAACGCCACATAATTGACCTGTGGTAGGGGTGATACCATCTACATATAAGAACCATTTAAGGAGTTCATTGAGTGGATGGTCAAGTCAAGGCCAACAAACAAAAGTTGATCAATGGTCACAATTATTCCATCGTGCAGGAAATATATCGCACAAAAAAGAGTGGACATGATAGCTTTCATGGCATAGACATAATCTCGCCCAAGGAGTAAAGAAAAATCCAAGGGATCTTGGACCACCATGACATCAATAAAGAAATTTTTCCCTCCCTAAGTTACAGGAAATTGAGGAAGGGTCCCTAAAGGTTGACTGGTTCTTATGTTGAAAGCTAATAGATTCTACGTAAATGACGCAAGTTGAGGACAACCCAAATCTTGCCAAGCAAGAGAGGAAAAAATACTAACGGATGCACCTTCATCTATCAACGTCTAAGGAATGTCCCGACCACAAACCTGTACTGTAATCTGGAAAGGAATGTGAGAGGGAAGATGAGGTCCAGTTAGCACACCCCAATTAAAAAGGATGGTCTCGTTACTTGGAGGGGGTTCCACGGGAGAAGGAGGGAGACCCCCAAGCATGGTAGAGTCTGTATCAATGAGAAAAACATGAGCAATATCGGGTTTATTCTCTAGTGAGAGAGTAGGATCGACCAATGGCGAGATCAGATCGACCACTTGGGTTGCATTCCCCAAGGGGAGAATGGGGTCGATAGGTGGAAACGGATTGACCACTTGGGTTGCACTCTCTAACGGGAGAGTGGGATCAAGCGAATATGGGATCAGATCGACCACGTGGGTTTCACTCTCTAATGGGAGAGTAGGATCAATCAATGATGGGATCGAATCAACCACTTGGGTTTCACTCTCTAACGGGAGAGTAGGATCGACCGATGATGGGATCGAATCGACCATGTTGTCAACTGGTTCAACTAAGGACGTGACCAAATTGACTGCATGATCAACCAGATGGATCGACAAAGGGACCAGATTGATCATTCCATCAACTAGAGGTGGGTCAAGAGTAAGCTTGCGATAAGCAGCTAGAAGTTGAGGTTGGGAAACCGTCAGGTTTTCCAATAATTTATAGGCTTCATCCATATGAGGGCAAAGGTGAGTGAGATGGCTCCATTTGCATAACATACATGAGAACTTGAATCTACTTTTCTTCTTCCTAACGGTATTTTGACTAGTTGATGGGAGGTCATTAACATGTTGTTCATAGGTTGATGACATGGGTTGGCAAGGGTGTGTAGACCACGCTTCTATAACCTTGGATAGACTAGGGAAATCCTTAAGAATATGGCTACCCTTACAAAGCCTACAAGGGTACTTGGGCTTAAGGGTTGTTTGGGTGATCTTGAAATCATCAACACTCCCAGCACGATTATCAGTAACTGGTTTTTTTCCAACATGCTTGGCAGTGGTTGGAAGTGTGGATCCTTGCTTATTTTTCTTCTTCTTATTCTTCCTTTTCTTCTTCTTGTTATCCACCAAGTTACTAGCTTTAGAGCTTTCACTCAGCGAAGAAGATGAAATGGAAGAACACCTTGCAAGTGAAGAAGGAAAATAAGATCTTACCGGTGAAGACGGTGAAGGATCAACATGAGGTTGATTTTCTTGGGGGTAAGTGCTTACAAATGAATCACTAACTACATTCATGACTACCTGAGTGAAAAACAACCATACCAGTAATCCAATTGTGAGACCTGGAAGGCTCAAAGTAATGATTTGAGGAGGACCAATGTTTCTGTAAGAAGGAAAAACAAAAGGTTCCCCTAGAGAAGAGGTTCCTTTATTGGTCATTCTAGGAATTGACACCATTAAATACAAATCCAACCTAGAGTATGCTAGGGAAAACAAACGACACACACTAAAAATCTAGTAAGAAAGCAAGCAAACAAAACCTTCTCACAATGAGCACACTAGTTGGTGATGAAATCCAACGTCGCGAGAACAAAGTAAGAAGGGGTTGAGATAGAGCAGGTGGAAAAGTTACATTGATGACCTACTTAAAGGACTTATACCCTAGTGCAAGCTCCCACACATAATCGTGGGTATACCCTCCAAGGAGCCCGAGTGAGTTTGGCCAACGTCGATTCCAAGTACTGTGAAGACTTGCCCCTCCACAGTCACCTCGTGTAAATACCCTAAAGAGATAGGCCACTAAGATTACCAACTACTACAGTGATGCCTAGGGAAACAATCGACAGTCTAATCTATGCGCAAAGGCAGTGTATCTAGCCCGAAATCAAATCGAAAGACTTCCACTCATCATTGTGGGTATACCTTTCAAGCGACCCCCATAATACGTGCAATCTCTATACCAAGACCAACAAAGCAGGGTGAGTAACTTTGCCAATATCAATGCGACCTCATGTTTGACCCTTGTGTGAGAAGGGATTCCCAGAACAAAATGTAGTAAGTGGATTTCACCACTCCCTAACGCAAGATTCTATGTTTGTTTGTAGCTTTGGAAAGTTATCTTTCACACCTATTCCAAATCCCTACAACTAATCTAATGTAGGTTTGCTATCAAAAAATATAAAAATGTCTAATCAATTTTTATAAGCACTTTATTTTATGGTTGTTGTTGCTCAAGAGGAAAATGGCGTGGACAATATCGTGTTTTGACCGACTCGAAATTTATGCAAAGAGATGAAGGTGCAATCTTTTCATTTCGATGAAAGCTATGCTACGAAAAGGAGAAAAAAATTATCATTCCCAAATGTACATTGTCTCAAAATTTTACTAAACTCATCAATATCAAGATTTTCAAGAAATGAGACAAATAGACTGTACACCAATACATGATTCTTGAAGTAAAATTTCAGAATTCAAGATCAAAAAATGCCAAAAATCATGTAATTTCACTACTTCAAATGCAAAAGTTCCCCCAGTCTAATATAAAGCAAGAAATAAGATTTATTTTTTTTAAAGATAGCTAAAAGCAATAGAAAATATATATAAAACAAAGCAACCCAAACTAAGTTTCTCTTTTAACACGATTTATTCAGAAAAAGAAATGTTCTTTCACTAAACAATTCTAAAGAAAAACAATGCTTTGTAATAGAAAGACACTAAAAGGAAGAGATCGAATCTTTCAAAAACAAACAAAGAAAAAATAAGGTAAATATGGTTGAAAGAAGATTCAAATTTTTTCAAGCAGACTGTAAGACTGACACAAATCACCCCAAAACCATATCACAGATTTGGGCAGAGAAAACCACCAAAAAACAATTTTTTTCACAATTTCTGCAGGCTGGAAGACTGACACAGTGCGTAAATCCTTGGTCTTCGCATGCCAAAAATGGGTAGGGTGCAGAGTTTATGCACTGGTATAAACAGGTAGGGTGCAGAGTTTTCGCACTGGTATAAACGGGTAGGGTGCAGAAATCCTAAGTCGTCGCACTGTCCCTCAAAGCACGGCGCGGAAATCAAACAAAAAAAGGAAAAAATAAAAAAATTAAGAATTTTTTCCAGTGAAGTTAAACAGTCAAAGAAACAAAACCTAGGCAATCAAAGAAAGAAAGAAACACAAACTAGGAAAAAAATCCATTCCCCAGTATGGTCGCCAATTTTGTTATCGGGCTAATTGTTAAGTGTGGACACAAATCAATCCCCTTAGCTTCACTACGAAACTAGAACAAAACAAGACAGTACACTACTCGTTCCTTAGATTTCAATTATCAAATGAGAAATGGATCTAGAAAATACCTTTTAAATATTGAAGATCCGACTTCGCCAATGCAATCTAAGCTCCATCACAAGGTTTATGAGAAATATATGCAAATAAACACAAGCCAATGAATACAAGAATAACAGAGTCTATTTGATATAAAACTATGTACGTGATCAAGGAATCATACAATATGGATGAATAACATTCATATAGGAAACAAAAGTACATCTATATTAAAGAATATGGAAGAAATATACAACGTCGTGGGAACAAAGTAAGAAGGGGAACATCATCAAGTTCCTTCCAACATTTCCTTGCTTCCCACACACTTCTGCTCTAAGGATTCTGAGATCAACAATCTATCTTGACAAAGAAAATATCAAAGCCAACATACAAGCTCCAAAAACTCCAAGCTACAAAATTCAATAACAAGCCAATCTAGCTTAATCCCAACAATCTATCTTGACAAAGAAAAGCTCAAAGCCAACATACAAGCTCCAAAAACTCCAAGATACAAAATTCAATAACAAGTCAATCTAGCTTATTCCCAAGCCAAGCTAACTTTCTCCATGAGATCTCCTCTCCTTTTATAAGCTGAAGAGGATAAGGTGAGGAGGTTAGGATGATCCCACTAAATCATGAAAGCGAGTAAGATCCAAACCGTTCGGAGGCCACCTCACCATAGAAGCCTCTTTTTCTAGAAGTATCAAGAAGATGCTTTTTTTTTCCACGTATGAAGGCCGTCGCACCCTATCTATACTGCAGCCTGCGGAAACTCCGCAGTCTAGCTATGGTGAAGCCTGTGGAAATCAGGCATTTCTGCACCCTGTGTATAGAGAAGCCTGTGGAAATCTTCTTTAATAGGGTTTTTACAAAGTAAAATACAACTTCTCCTCTCGGGAAAAGTTCTTCTCCCTTCTTTCTTCAGGAATTCAGGCCATTGACCCCTCTGAAGGAAACAGATAGGTTTACATCATTAACGGTCATAAGGGTGATGAAAATAATGTGTAACATCCTCCCACAATGTTAGGACCAAGTGTTTCATCCAGTGTGGTTGAGCCATCAAGCCCATCCTCAAGTGGGATTGGGGGAAATCCCCTCTGGGGTGTCCCCGTGATGTCCATGTTACTATCTCTTCACATCATTGGACCTACACCATCCATGCCTTTTTCTACTAGTCCCTCTATATGGGGGATGTTGGTTGCATCATCCTATCGATATGTTAGTATACCTAATGTTCCTACGCCCATCCTATCCATTTTTATGCCCACTTATGGATCCTTTTCTAGATGGGGGTTGAGCCTTGGTTTCATCATGGGAGGTGGAAATACTTCCACTTCTGCCAATCCTATGAGAATCTCAGCGTCATCAGGTGTGGGTGTACCTTTTGGGTGGAATATTTCTAGTGGTCTTGGGGATGTCCCTGGTCAGGCTGGGGGTAGTAGTAGGTTAGGAGGTTTTGACTTTCCTTGGGTTAGCACACCCTTCCATGGGGGAACATCCCTTAGGGTCAGTTTTTCACAATGGGGAGGTTTTCCCTTTGTTAATACATCTGGTCCCAAGGGTTTCTTCCCTTGGACTAATTTTGGGAATGTTTTTCTTGTAGGGTATAGATTTACCCCTAGGGGCATGTTTGGTTCTAAGATAAATCATGCTCTTGGAAGTGACACCATTCCTGGGGGCACTCACTCTTCGGGAGATCCTCAACCCTCCAGTAGTACAAATATAGGGGGACCGCAAGGTTCATCTGGGACAACAAAGACTTCACCTCCCTATTGGTATTCATTTGCGCATATGTCATTTCCCTTCCTCACAACGTTAGACTTTCCCAATTTGTCACAATTTTCGAATGACCCTATATACCATAACCCTTCATGGTTGGAAATTCCTTCCAATATGCCATCTGATATCCTGAAGTTTGACAGAAAGCCAGGAGAAGACCCCTCTACACACATTATGAAATATCACTTATGGTTCTCATCCAATTCCCTGATGGATGATAGTTTGAGGCTGCGTCTTTTCCAGTGATCCCTAACCAGAGTTGTCGCTAAATGGTACATTGAATTACAAGGTAGTTCCTTCAAAAGCTTTAACGACCTAGAAATGGCATTCTTAATGCATTTAAAATTTCCCATACGGTACTAGATAGGAACAAATCTCTTGACTTCACTGTGTCAAGATAATGCCACTCACATTTCCGGTCATATACATGAGTGGAGAAGAATATGTAAATGATCAAGACACAAATCTTAGATAATATCTTGATGGAGTGGTTCACCAAATCCCTTCTTCCACCCATTTCCAGGGATGTAGCTATGGTCGGGGAGGCTACCGAGGAGAAATCCATTACTGTTATGGAAATATTTTCTTGTGTACATGTGAACTTTCCCTTGGATTACGAACCCCTCTACTAAGATAGAAAATTACATTTGGACACTACCATTCCTATAGATTCATTTTATCTATTGAAAAAGAGAGGAGGGGAAGTATGATGTACCTTATTTATGACGTTTGTCTAAGTTTCTCCAATCCGTGAGCTCCAAATAGTACTTGAAAGGGACATCAAGAAACAAACGATTGTCTCCTACTCTAATGGATTAGACAAAATCAATCGATCTATGAAGATTAAGACAAGCATAGAAAATAACATGTAAACACATACTTGAAGGAAATAGGCCAAGTATATTAATGAGAAATTCAAAAGGGAACTTACAATCTTTAGATGATGTTGCAGTAGACTCTCCAATTCCTCCTCATCCAACCCTTGCTTGAAAGATCCACAATCAATATAAAAATGCTTTGTTGATTTCTCCTCCTTTTTCACCATGGGAATGCCTCCATTTATAGGCTTTGAGAGGTTCAACTACCTTGGGTATATTTGGAATTAGTTGAGGATATGGCTCCAATAGTTGTGATATCTTCCTTATATGCATCCCTGGAGTTAGATTCAAGCCAAACTAACCCAATCCATCCATAGTTGTCTTTAGAGGAAAGTGGGATTTCCTCCAAGATTACCTCAATTGATCTTGATTTTATGAGAAGAAAAAAAAATGAATACAGATTATTATTATTATTAACACAGAGACACACAAATAATAGAGATGCAATAGCAGAGATACAGTAAAATCGGTTTCTATTCAATAAGAAAATATGTTGAAACTGTAAAATGCAGCGGAAAACAAGCTTGCTAGAATGGTGATGGCTTATCTCTGAGAAGAGATGTGACGGTTGCGCTCATTCGTAAGAAGATGGTTACAATGAGGCTCTCCAAGACTTTTTACAATAAATAGGAATGTCAAAACCCTAGACATCCAAAAACCTAACCCTAGAAGATGAATTGCCAAAAGTCATGTGGGCCCCGTTGGGCTAAGCTAGTACATCAACTTCCTGGGGTCGTAACTTTTGCATACTATCTTTGTTTTAGGAGCATGATAGAATGTTGGAAATATCTATCTGAGGAATACACATGTTGTCACTTTCTCTAACTCCATATATATATTGACTGTGGCGAGCCCTAAAAACATTGTTTAGGGCCTCAAAACGGCCCCGGAAGTCAGGGACCCGAAAACTAGGAAAAAACTGTGAAACTGGAAAACTGCCAAAATGAGCCAGTTGGAATAGGTGGGAGGCCACCGAAATCCATCTAGAGAAATCCTCCCCCCTTAGGAAGCAATGGTCTCCATTGCGTTGAGTGCCCCCATCAGATGAGGAAATTTATGATGAATTTGGCCTCGAGTGAGCCACTTGCCTTGGTGCAAGAGCTACCCTACTTTGACAACGTGATAAATTTGGATCCTTTATTGGTGAGTTACCTTGACCTGTGTGTCCACAATATGATCATTGGATGCATGTTGCATGCAGTCTGGGTTCATCTCTATTGGGGTCAACTATTATGCTATCTCTGAGTTGTCCAACAATGGTGGCAAGTATGGATGAAGGAAATCCACATTGAACATTGGGTGCAGGCCAAGGAAAGGAGGAATGTTGAGATCAAAAGCATTGTCACCCATAGCCTTGGTGATGGTGTAAGGTCCATAACAGAGTGGTCAAATCTTGCGATGGGGCCCTGTAAAGCATTCTTTTTGCAAGTGTAACCACACTTTGTCTCCCACCTGAAACTTGTGTGGCACCCGGTGTTGATCATGGCATTTCTTGTACTTGTCATTAGACTTCTGTAAAATATTATAAACTTGTTGGCGGATGTGCTGGATCCGCTCAATGAAACTGGAGGCTTTTTCTACTTTAGTTGGAGTAGGTGATGAATCGATCGACGTGGCCGCAAGGGGTAGTGCAACATCCATGGGACCCAATGGTTGGAATCCCAACCCGACCTGAAATGGTTTGTGGTCAGTTGAGTTGTGTAGGGATATGTTGTAGCTATGTTGAACATAAGGAAGACTCTCAACTCATGTGCGAGGGTTCTTGGAATTGTACATGTGCAGAATATGCACTATCATTCGATTGGCGACCTCAGTTTGGCCATCTGTCTGGGGGTGGAAGGAAGTGGACTCGATGAGCTTGGTGTCCAGCAGTTACCAGAGGCTCGATCAGAATATGTTGAGAAAACGATTGTCCTGATCTAATACAATAGTTTGTGGGATTCCAAAATTTACCCAGACTCGTTCAAAGAAGAGCTTGGCAGTGGCCTCTATTGTGATTCTCTTCTTGTAGGCAGCCAAGATCGCCATCTTAGAAAAATGATCAAAAACCACAAAGACACAGTGGTTTCCCCTCTTGGTGGACAGAAGGCTGGAAATGTAGTCCATTGAGATGGATTCCCATGGCCTTTCAGGAGTAGGCAGGGGGGTGTACAGTTTATATTTCTTAGTGGTCAGTTTGGAAATAGCATAGGCAGTGCAGGACCTGATATACTTGCTAACATCTTGCTGAAGTTTTGGCCAGTAGAAATGTTTCTGCAGCACTGCCACTATCTTTTCAATGTTGAAGTGTCCTATCACCCGACTGTAGTGGGCTTCCCAAATCAGCTTCGCTCACTCACTTGATGGAACGCAAAGATGGCACATTCAACACAATAGCCCATACTAAAGATGGAAATTGGTGGAAACTGAGTTTGTGCCCAACATTTGGTATGTGGTGGTGAAGTCAGGGTCTATCTCATAGAGGTTGGGTCATCTAGAGGTATCGTGGTCGCAAGATTCTAGCACCGTGGTGAGTGTCGTAACTAGAGGTTGGTTGAGGAAATCAGTGAATCGATTGGTACTACTTGTTTTATACTTGATGTTGAGGTGGAACTGTTGCAAGTATGTGGACCACTTCTTATGGTGATCATTCCATAATTTGACATGTGTCTGCATGAACTGTAGTGGTTTATGATCTGTGTGGATGATTGTCTCCTTCCCGAGAATGTAATGTCTCCACTGGCGACAGGCTTGCACAATGGAGTACATTTCTTTGTCGTAAGTAGGGTACTTATGGAAAGCATCTGATAATGTCTCACTATGATAGGCCACGGGGTGGTTGTGCTGAGAGAGAATTGTTCCCACAACATAGTTTGAATCATCTGTCTCAATCTCAAAGGGATGTTGCGGGTCTGGTAATGAAAGTACTGGGGATGAGCACAAGATTTGCTTTAAATCATCGAACACTTATTCTTGATATAGGCTCCATACAATTTTTTCCTTACCACCACCCCTGGTTACTTGGCTAAGAGCCCATGCAATAAGGGAGAATCCCAACACGAACATGTGATAGAAATTGGCAAGGCCTAGGAAGATTCAAAGCTCTGTGAGTGTGGTTTGGGTTGTTCAATCACATATGACCTGGATCTTGGTTGGATCCACATGCACACCATGTTTATCCACGATGCACCCCTCTATGACCTGACTTGATCGTAGCCACGAAAGAATACACAGTGGAGATACGATGTGATGAGAACATAGCCACAGACCAATACAAAGTGGATCTATGTTAAAATATGTATATCGGTCAAATAATATCCATGGAAACCTATGTAAAGTGTATATGCATATGAATATTCAACCCAGGGTCTTCGTCCCAATCCTAATCAAGTGGTTTATGTCATGTTCGACATCAAATCATCTATTCAGGAGGAGAAGTATGATGTACCTCATTTACAATCTTTGTCCAAGATGCTCCAATCCGCGAGCTCCAAATAGTACCTACAATGGATAACAAGAAAGAAACGACTGTCTCCTATTCTAATGGATTAGACAAAATCAATCGATCTATGAAGATTAAGACAAGCATATACAAGCACATGTAAACACATACTTGAAGGAAATAGGCCAAGTATATTAATGAGAACGTAAAAAGGAAACTTACAATCTTCAGATGAGGTTGCAACAACCTCTCAAAGTCCTCCTCGTCCAACCCTTACTTGAAAGATCCATAATCAAAATAACATTTCTTTGATGATTTATCCTTCTTTTTCACCATGGGAATGCCTCCATTTATAGGCTTTGAGAGGCTCAACTACCTTGGGTATATTTGGAATTAGTTGAGGATATGGATCCAATAGTTGTGATATCTTCCTTAGATGCAGCCCTATCGATATATTCGATCCAAACTAACTCAATCCATCCATATCTCTCTTTGGAGGAAAGTGGGATTTCCTCCAAGATTCCCTCAACCAACTCAATGATCCCTTAAAATGGATAAAAGAGTGTTGCAGCGCTCCCCCTGATATGGAAAAGGAGCATCATCACTCCCTATGTATGATTAGGGAATCATTGATCTTCCAAAAAGTCACCAAGATGAGTAAATCCCTAGTAAAAATACTTGTTCCAACTGCCATATGGTGGGGCTTCTTATTCTAGCATGTCTTATGGGTTGTAGCAAGTGTTTTCATGGTGTCGTTCAAGATATGACACTTGGGAAAAGTGAATGTGACACTTGAGACAATAAAAGTGACACTTATGACACTTGCAACAATGAAAGTGTGAAACTTGTGACACTTAAGACACTTGTGACAATGAAAGTGTGACACTTCTGACACTGTCAAAGTGAGGAATTTTTTATGTGTAAAAATTATGCATGCCCAACACTTAGATTTTATCTACTCTGAATCAAATTCTTTATATTACATCATTCCACATGATCCTACACCATTGATATATTTGAATAAGCCAAACCCAGGACCCCATGTCAATGGTGTGGTTGGTTTTGTTTCCCATGCCTCTGTGAACTAGTTAGTTGATCAAATGGGTCACATGTCTATCTCGTCACATTCATCAGCAACCGAAGAATCCTTAGCAACTTGGAGGAAAGAAGAAAAGGAATAAGAAGAAAATTTCCAACACTGATAAAAGGATTTCACCCACCCAAAACATTCAGGAGGGAGGCACAAAAGAGAAGAAGAATATTTGGTTCACCTTCTCGATTTGTGGGGAGGACTACCCACTCATTAGTGTCCTCGAAAGGATGATATCCATTTCTATTGGCACAGCAAAAGGCCCCCCAGCAACTTTTTGTTTTAACTCATCATTCTCCCCCTCAACCTCAACATACGGTTGCAACAAATTTTACCCCTCTGCTAGGGGGCATGGCAGGTACCCCTAACCAGAGGGGGATTTCTTGAATGGTTATGTTTTCATGTGTGACCGCATGGTCAATTTGCAAATGTGAGCCAAGAACTATGACACATCCTAGTATATTCATTTTGTGCATGAGCCAATATCTTCATCCTAGCCTAGTGGCCCTCTTCATATTGAGAAGCCATTTTTTGACACATCGCTTCGCCCCCTAAAGGACGTTCTTCGATGCACTATGCATAATCCAAACACAAGGGCCACCCACAACTATAGTATTTTGAAATAATTAGCCCATGCACCTTATGTCGTGTCTACCCTCAAAGTCCTCCAAAGCTACCCAGTGCAACTAAAGGCCTTGTTGTCAGCTATAGGTGGGGTCGATCCCTCAGAGTCAAGTTTAATTACCTTTGATTCTAATCAGGTTCCTCATAGGCTCTCCCATCAAGTTTCTTCCAAATCAAAGTGTGCACAATGGGGAAAAACATCTTCCGAATAGTGGTTGATGGAGGAGCCTCGACTTGCATAATGTATATTTCTTGTTGGAAATCCCTTAGATCTCCTAATCTTGACACATCTACAAATCTGTTGAAATCATTTGATGGTCACACGTTCCAGCCTCATGGAATACTCACTGCCTTACCCATCAAGTTAGGTTGTAATGCTATCTTTATTTTCATAGAGGTCGTCGATGCACCTCTTGAGTAAAATTTGTTACTCGAGCGTACTTGGATCTATGGGATAATTGCAATTGTCTCGTCAGTATTTTGGGTCTTACGCTTCCCTTATCAAGGGAAGATAGTGACAATCGATCAACATGTGTTCTGTACCCCAGAACTTGGATCCAATGTGGGGTAAATGAACCCTTTGTTGGTGATACTCAACAACCTGATATGCATGTTGGTGTGGGGATGTTCAAATATCCTTCGCTTATGGGTATATTTCCCCTTCCCCCACCATCTCCTACTGCAACTTTGTCTCCTATCAACATGATTTCATCGTTTACCAGTGGATCCCTCGGCTCTATTGATCATTGGGTGGTACCTCGTCCTGAGGATGTTGAATCATCTAGCGCTTCCATAATGATCACAGTGGTTGAGATTTTCGATCTGACAATCCCATCAACATCAACTGATACTATTCAACACCTTCATCCTCATATGGATTCTGATCAACCGAGTCAGTCCATATGGGTTGTTGACTCTCGAAGTTCACATGACATCCTAGATTTTGAGTTTCCTTCAAAAGTGGCCATCATGGACATCATGGCTTCCACTGATAAGCCTAGGGAGAATGAGAATCATCACACCTTCTTTTTCCCTGATTCAGAGCAAATGAAAATTAACATGATGAGTCTCGATATGAGACTGGGGACATTTTTTGGGACATTAATGTAATCTTTACTCTGTTTGAAAATTTATGGACAGAAAAATACCCTTCTAGAAGATTTAACCATTTTTCTACAGCATCTACGTCTATTTGACCTTCAAATATGGGAATATCAAAGTTGATTTGTACATTGAAGGGGGAGGCGCCTCCGTTTGAGGAAGATGCGTTGTATGTTAGTATCCGATGAAGAATTTGCTCAAAACTATCCATCATTTCATTCCTTTGTTGCGTGGGAGCTTCCTCGAGAAACATTTTGAAAGGATCTCTCGTCCCATCATCTTTCTTTTCTCCCGCCATGAGAGGTCGCTTGGGTGTGCGAGAGATTTTGTCCTCAAGAGAAACAAGCTCGAGACCCAATTCTTTGTACCCTGACCTCATCGGGGACATGCATTAAGAACGATAAGGAGCAGACTACTCTGATACCATTGATCCTAATTTTATGAGCAGAATGAAAATGAATACAGATTATTATTATTCTTAACACAGAGACACATGAATAACAAAGATGCAATAACAGAGATATAGCAAAATTGGTTTCTATTCAATAAGAAAATATGTTGAAACTGTAAAATACAGTAGAAAACAAGCTTGTTAGAATGGTGGCGGCTTATCTCTAAGAAGAGATGTGATGGTTGCGCTCATTCACAAGAATATGGTTACAATGAGGCTCTCAAAGCCTTTTTACAATAAACAGGAATTTCAAAACCCTAGACATCCAAAACCTTAACCCTAGGAGATGAATCACCAAAATTCATGTGGGCCCCGTTGTTAAGCCCTAATATTGGCTCATTACCCCTTAATTGGGGCATATTATATTAGTAATCTTATTTTATTTATGTTGGCTTTAGGCCATTAGTTTTAATTATACCTCATAGTCTCCTATATATACCAAGGAGACATTTTCATTTTGAATCATCTTGTACTTGAACATTTAAGTGGGGTAAAAGGAGGTTTCCCCCTCGAAGAGGCCTATTATCTAAAATTATATCTTTTTCAAAGCGTTGAGTACTTTTCCTGAGGTTTTTCTATGCTATATTGATGTTTGGTTCTTAACATATGGTATCAGAGCTCAAGGTCTTGGGGTTTCGCTACTACATATGAGACACCGTGGCATTTTCACTATAACTTTTTCTCTACAATGTTTCAGAAGAAACATCTTGCAGGATATTTAGTAGACAGATCAAGGTATGTTGGGTTCAAAATTCAGCTCCTGAGGCCTTATACTTTCGGAGATACAGCCTGTACAAGATAGGGTTTTGGAATCATCCTGAAATGAGTCATTGTGGAATTTTTTCTATTAAAAAATTTCTGTAATGTTTCAGACTCTGAACTCTAGAGGCCATTTATAGAAATTAGCAAGGTATCTGTGGTAAAAGGTACATCTTTTGGGTCATCTTAAATTTGTAGATACACCTTGTGTAAGATAGGGTATCTGACTAGTCCTATTGACTAGTCTCAAGAAGGTGTTCCAAGTAAAACAATCATAACTTCTTGCTAGAGTATCCAAATTGAGTGGGACT
>JASDQU010752326.1:9226-37576 GCA_032191745.1 Picea mariana | reverse complement strand
TATTAGTAATGTTATTTTATTTATGTCGTCTTTAGGCCATTAGTTGTAATTATACCTCCTAGTCTCCTATATATACCAAGGAGACATTTTCATTTTGAATCATCTTGTACTTGAAAATTTAAGTGGGGTAAAAGGAGGTTTCCCCCTCGAAGAGGCTTATTATCTGAAATTATCTTTTTTTCAAGGCGTTGAGTACTTTTCCTAAGGTTTTTCTATGCTATATTAATGTTTGGTTCTTAACACCCGTCGAGGTAAGCTAGTACATCAACTTCCCGGGGTTGTAACTTTTGCATACGATCTTTTTTTTAGGCACACGATAGCCCGTTGGAAAGCTCTATCTGAGGAATACACATATTGTCATGAAAGCATGACTCCCTTTCCAATCTGACTATGTTGAGCCCTAAAAACATTGTTTAGGGCCTCAAAATGGCCTCAGAAGTCAGGGACCCAGAAACTAGGAAAAAACTGTCGAACTGGAAAAATGCCAAAATGGATCAGTTGGAAAACAAAGCATTGCAGTGGTGCTCCCCCTGAGATGGAAAAGGAGCGCTAGTACTCCCTATGTATGGGTAGGGGAGCATTGATCTTCCAAAAATTAACCATGAATAAATCCTTAGTAAAAATACTTGTTTCGACTATCAGATGATGGGGCTTCTTCTTCTAACATGTTTTAGGGGTTGTAGGAAGTCTTTTCATGGTGTCATTCGAAGTGTCATTCGAGGGGTTATAGGAAGTGTTTTCATGGTTCTAGGAAGTTTTTGGTTACTTCTCTCCTATACTGTTTGAGTTTATTGACCCAGGGTTCATGTATGTTTGAGTTTCCAACAAAGCCTCTAAGACTATTGGCCCTCCTGGTAAACCAAAAGGAAACGCAGCACACAGAATGCATTGCATAGTCTCACCCGAGATAGCTTTAATGGGTGGATGTAATACTCAGGTGTTTACAGCCTAGGATTGAGTGGGAGATAAGCCAGCTAAATATTGAACCATTATTATGACTTGTAAATGCAACATATTGTTTTTCATGATTTATGCAATAGATCCATAGGCTTATTCCTTCAATTTTGCAAAAGCACTTAAACAGACAATATAACAACTCATTCGTTCAACATAATAATAATTTCTTTAGACAACAAGAGATATTCAAACATTATGTTAGCACTCTGTAAATTATGTCTGGCTGAATAGCAAGACGATAGAGGTAACTGTTTCAACCAGCTTTAGAGATGAGGCACTATCCTACTCAACTCAGAGAGGGCTCTCTCGTGTCACTTGATACATCTATGGAAATCGGTGGCTAGAATTGGTTTGTTTGGGGGTTTTAATAAAGTTGTTGAAGAGTTGAAGATGACCTTTGGGCTATGGGGTCAAGAATGTAGGATGTATTTCCAAATCATGAAAACAATCAAGAGGAAAAGGCTAAATGAGGAAGTGACTTCTAAGTTTATGATTGAAAATTTTAGATGGTATCAAAAGAAAAGAAACACACAACTTTTATCAAATAATTATAGGAATGAATTCTGAAATGGTTTAGAAGAGATGAACACAATCTAAATCGTCAAGCCGAGAGCATCGAATAATGAATTTTGGACTTTTAGTTTCTCAATTTAGACAGAAGAAAACAAAATGAAAATACAAAATAACAGGAATCACATACTATGAGAGAAAACGAGACTCATAACACCACCAATTAGAATCTTTTCATAAAAAGTCCCAAAATCTGCCTCTACACCCATGTATTCATTCCAGCGCCAGAGATTTATAAAGTTTTCCTGCATAGAGGGCAGGCTCCTCTTTTCTCCCTCTTCTATACTCGTGAGGCCAAGCATATATAGAGGAATTTCATATGGAATTTAAAACGTTCTGACTTCCTCATAATTCTAAAAACAGATTCGAGTTACAAAAAGGAAGAACAATTGTATTATTTAAAGGGACCGTTAGTAATTGGTATGTCATATCAGGACTCCCTTCTATTAAGTTGACATCTATCCAAAACTATTTGAAATACACCAAAATTTTACCTGAGGATTCACCTCAACTTGGTGATTTCCCCCTCCAGGGTACTCCACCAATCGGAATTTTCCCTGACGCTCTCTATCATCTCAGTTTTGGCCTTTGATTTACTCCTTTTGCTCCTCTTCTTCTTTGCGGTTGGGTGGCAGGTGTTGTCTGCGTGTTCATTTATGAAAAGATCCCTTATAACGGGGTTTAATCTTACTCCCGACTCTATCTCAGTTTCAGGTTCTGTATGAAATTTAGTCGCCTGCATCTGCAAGAACCATCTTTCATTCTTACTTAATGACCTGCCTAGTACCTTAGCTGAGAACCCAATTGCGCCAAATGCCTTTTGATGGATATTATCTATGTTTTCCAAGCTTCACAGAGACCTTGGTTTGGCCACCCTTTGAGTTTACAGAATTTAGGAGCACAGGTCGAGCTTGTTTTTCTTACGCATAAGATGACAATTTACTAGAATAGGATAAAATGATTCATATATGAGATTTTGATGTTCTATGTACTTTTCTCACAAATTATTGTCACAGTACCTTGGTGTCCCACTCTTCATCAATCCACTTTGAATGATGAGCCTCGAGTTAGTTATGTGGTGGCGTCCTTTTGGTACATCATCCAGGAAAGTACCTGGACCGGTGATGTGAGGTGATTTGACCAACCACCATCCTTCCCATGAGCTATTGACATGATGTTTTTAACCATGTGACATCGGGTCCATAGGAAAAGTGGTTTCAGGAAATCCGTCATCTCCCCCAATGCGTGTGTAAGAGCACCACGCATTCCTCGTCGAAACCAGAGTAGTTTTCCCCAGTCTGCCTTCGCGATGTTAAGTTACGTGCTATTTGTTTGTCTGATGTAGGCTTTGACCATAGATCTGAGATTCTTCAAGATCGACGGCCCGCCAAGATACTCCCTTCCCACTTCCGCTACATTTTTTCATACGCCATGGAATATAGTCGAGCGCCCTAAACTATCGCGCCTCTATTGTGTTATAGCGTCTTCCTAAACTTCAGAATGTTTTAGATACCGATAAAAATTGTTAGGGTGATAACATTGGCTCCAATTGGGGATGCTATCCTCTCAACGAGGGAGCAAAGAACTCGTAGACCCGATGCCTAATCCATGGGGTTGTTCCCAAAAACATGTGTGTGTATTGCTCTTACCAATCTCTGTGCACTGCTTCCAACTGCATGGGGGACGTTCGAGTGCATTATTGAAAACTGACTGTATCTAGTGCTAGAAACTCAAACTGGAAAAATGCTTGACCAACAAGCTTATTTTCACATCCCTACCTACCCTAAAACTGTTGGTATGACCACTCACTCAAGTGATGCTAAAGTGCCAATGCAGCCAATCAAGCAATTGGTTTCCTGATTTTCCTTTCACATTTTTCTCAAGCTGGTAGAAAAACGTAAAGGATAGCGGCTGAAAAAACAAATTGAATCCAAAATATGAGCTTATGAATGAATAAAATTCATCCTTCACTGAATACTGTAATAGGATGGCCATCGGATCTTGAAAATCACGAAAAATCATTTCTCCCTGATGAGCAAAAACTGAAAGGCAAGTATCTTTCATCAGTGTTAGTTGTTTTTGCTCTATTTCTTATGTTCTGAGAACAGCTTCGAATGAAATGGAGAGGATAGGTTTGTCTGCTTGGCCATGCATATCAACAAAAATATTCATATATTCTTGAACATCTTCAAATATGACAGCCATATAATATGCACCAAAGTTATCCTCTTGTTCATCAAACAACTCTGATGTGGTTTCATTAAATTTCTGGAAATTTGTTTGAGGACAACCACTTTGACTTTCCAGTGAATAAATAGAAATAAGTTCTTGTCCATGCACTACTTCATAGTCCAGAGCTCTCGCGGATGGATTTTCAAAACCCTAATTTTCAAATGACTTGAATAAAACCACTGCCTCTTCATTATCTTTCTGTGTTTCTGATGGACAAATGGTATACACTGCTTCATCTATGTCATTTGTTTCTTTATTGTTGGAAACTTCCATAGATGCAATTTCAGAATCTTCATCCATGTCTATGTTGCTTAAAAATTTAACCACGATGTCATTCTCAAGGCAAGAGAAAACACTCTAAAACACCTTTTCACATTGAGAATCCATACTGATTTCAGGATGGAGAAAATGACCTTGAACAATACTTTCTGGAGCAACTTCTTCTTCCTTTTCAGACTGATAGATGAACATAGACTGCAAATATGAGCTGACATGACCCTTTATGTGATTGTCCATAGAATTATCATCACCACTCCGTTCATGCTTGGAGGATCCCTGTCTTGAGATACTACAAAATATTTTTCTTCAATAATTCGAAAGAAGCAAAACATAATGGTAGGGTTGTCCTACCTGATTTGAAACTGTCTTCAATTTCATTGTCAACATATGGTTGTATTTTAGCGCACGCAATAGGGTCTCCAAGCGCATGAAAAGAATGTTGTGACATCTTGTCATTCTACTCCATTGATCTAGCGCGGCTTTGCATAAGCACAGATTCTTTTTCTTCGATGATGATTTTAGGATTTTGTTTCAGCAATTTAAAAGAATAGAAGCATAGAGGTAAGGAATTCCCTTCAGCTGATTCAATACTTTCTTCTTTGTAATTGTGATATGCAGCCTGATTGTTTTCATTATACCGCTGAAAAGGAACATTTTCTGATAGAGAACATGTGGTTGATTGTTTCAGGGGGTCAACATTGTAATCATCATATTCATTGTATATAGGCAAATCATTAACATATTCCATGTCATCTAACAAGAACAAACTTAGAACATCAACCTGTTCTTCAACAAGCTTCTTTTCACACTCATATTCTTGACTATCTACAAATGAATACATAAAACGATCAGCCCTCTGCTCATCATGGAACGGATCAACACCTCTTCTTTCGACAAGTGGGATGTAATTTTTTGCAAAATCATTAGCATTGGAAACTTCAAGAGGACCCATGATATTGTCAATTCTATGCTCAAGATTCCAATCAACTATTTTCTATTCATCTTCACTTTCATGTCCTTGAACATTCAACCCCTCATTTTGGTTTTGTTTACATGCTTGGATGTTGTGTTGAATGTCTTGAGCATCACTAAACATGTGTTATAAGGACACAGGTCTTATTTCCATCACGAGGAAAGAAAAATCTGGATGAAGAGCAGTTGCGAAATGGAGCATGGCAGCAGCTTCAGAGGGTTGAACTTCTTTTGACAAATTATAATAGACGCTAGATAAATTTCTACTAAATACAGAAATAGATTCATTGCTGCGTCTTTTCAAGGCGTAAAACTCAGTGAGTTGCAGCTCTAAGGATTTCTCCTTGCTCCAAAATTAAAAAAAAACTTCTTCAATTCCACCCATGAGTTGATGGTTTCTGGGTGTAAGTGTTTGAACCAGTGTTTGGTGTCTCCTTTCAAGGATTGAGAGAAAACTCTCATACACACATCGTCGTGGTCAATATCGAATAAATCTATAAAATGCTCAAACCCTTGAATGTGCTTTTCTGCAGATATGATACTCAATTCTCCGTCGAACACGGGTAGGAACTCATAGTAATTTGAAGGGAAATCATGAAGGGTTTGGGGTAGCTTTAAGGGTATATATCTATACCAGGCCTTAGGGGGTGTTGGGCCAAGAACAGCGGGAGAGACATTGGTCTGATTCTCATGGGATCCATCAACTTGGTCATTGTCATTGTGTGGCCTAGGTGAAACCTTTTTATCAGAACCCGTGACAAGGTGAGGGTATGCATGTGCAACGTATAGAGGAGGAAATATAATTTTAAGTCTTGCATGATCATTATTAAGATACAATAGGTAAAAGAAAGTTCGTTTGGCATTTTCAAGGAAGGAGAAGATGCAAATTAAAATGAAAAGTAAAATGCTTTGTAAGAGGTCCCATTTTGAGTACCTGTTTTTCCTCATGATGCCCTTCCTTGCCCCTGTCAAGGGGTTTCATCTTTCAGTGAAGTTTCAGTCTCGCGCTTGAAGTATTCAGAGTAGGTTTGCCTCTTGGAAATTCAGGATTCTTTTATCAGTGGAGTTGCCTTCAAACCAAAGTGGAGTCGCCAGAGTAGGAATACAGGCAATGTGTGCCTAAGTGTCTGCCGCTCTCAAACCCTAGAACTCAACCATGTCGTTCTTCCCAGAGAAAAATTTTAAATTTCGTCCCCGGCAAAAGCACCAAAATGTTAGCACTTTGTAAATTTTGTCCAGCTGAATAGACAGACGACAGAGGTAACTGTTTCAACCAGCTTTAGAGCTGAGGCACTAGACTACTCAACTCAAAGAGGGCTCTCTCATGTCACTTGATACATCTATGGAAATCAGTGGCTAGAATTGGTTTGTTTTGGGGTTTTAATAAAGTTGTTGAAGAGATGAAGATGACCTTTGGGCTATGGGGTCAAGAATGTAGGATGTATTTACAAATCGTGAAAAAAATCAAGAGGAAAAGCCTAAATGAGGAAGTGACTTATGAGTTTACGCTTGAAAATTTAAGATGGTATCAGAAGAAAAGAAACACACAATTGTTATCAGAGCATTATAGGAATGAATTCTGAAATGGTTTAGAAGAGATGAACACAGTCTAAATCCTCAAGCCGAGAGCATCGAATAATGAATTCTGGACTTTTAGTTTCTCAATTTAGACAGAAGAAAACAAAATGAAATTACAGAATAACAGGAATCACATACTATGAGAGAAAACGAGACTCATAACACCACCAATTAGAATATTTTCATAAAAAGTCCCAAAATCTGCCTCTACACCCATGTATTCATTCCAGCCCCAGAGATTTATAAATTTTTCCCGCACAGAGGGAAGGCTCCTCTTTTCTCCCTCTTCTATACTCGTGAGGCCAAGCATATATAGAGGAATTTCATATGGAATTTAAAACGTTCTGACTTCTTCATAATTCTAAAAACAGATACGAGTTACAAAAAGGAAGAATAGTTGTATTATTTAAAGGGACGGTTAGTAATTGGTCTGTCATATCAGGACTCCCTTCTCTTAAGCCGACATCTGTCCAAAACTATCTGAAATACACCAAAATTTTACCTGAGGATTCACCTCAGCTTGGAGATTTCCCCGTCCAAGGTACTCCACCAATCGGAATTTTCCTCGACGCTCTCTATCATCTCGGTTTTGGCCTCTGATTTCCTCCTGTTTCTCCTCTTCTTCTTTGCCACTGGGTGGCAGGTGTTGTCTGCATGTTCATTTATGACAAGATCCCTTATAACAGGGCTTAATATTACTCCTGACTTTGTCTCAGTTTCAGGTTTGGTATGAAATTTAATCGCCTGCATCTACTAGAACCATCTTTCATTCTTACTTATTGAGCTTCCTGGTACCTTAGCTGAGAACCCAATTGCGCCAGACGCCTTTTGACGGATATTATCCACGTTTTCTGGACTTCGCAGAGACCTTGATTTGGCCACCCTTTGAGTTTACAGAATTTAGGAGCATAGGCCGAGCTTGTTTTTCTTACGCATAAGATGACAATTTCCCAGAATATGATAAAATGATTCATATCTGAGATTTTGATGTTCTGTGTACTTTACTCATGAATTACTATCACAGTACCTTGGTGTGCCACGCTTCATCAATCCACTTCGAATGATGAGCCTCGAGTTAGTTATGTGACGGCGTCCTTTTGGTACGTCATCTGGGAAAGTACCTAGACCGGTGATGTGAGGTGATCTGACCAACCACCATCCTTCTCGCGAGCTATTGACATGACGTTTTGAACCACGTGACCTTGAGGCCATAGAAAAAGTGGTTTTGGGCAATCCATCGTCTCCCCCGATGCGTGTGTAAGAGCGCCACGCATTCCAAATCGAAACCAAAGTAGTTTTCCCCGGTCTACCTTCGCGATGTTAAGTTCCGTGCTATTTGTTTGTTCGATGTAGGCTTCGATCGTAGATCTGAGATTCTTCAAGATCGACGGTCCGTCGAGCTACTCCATTCCCACTTCTGCTACATTTGTTCATATGTCACAGAATATAGTTGAGCGCCCTGAACTATCGCACCTATATTGTGGTATAGCGTCTTTCTAAACTTCAGAAGTTTTTAGATCTCGATAAAAATTGTTAGGGTGATAACACATTCATCACACAACAAAGATGTTACCATGGTTCACCCCCTCCCAGGGATACGTCCACAAAGATTTGGCTCTCATCTCTTTTATTATATTATGTTCGCATCTACAACGTCGCGTGCTTACAACTCTTCTCAGTCGGGTGAGATCTATATGAGGCAAACTGGACTGCACCAGGCTCCACAACACGTGATATAACCCTCAAGATATACCCTCCCTCATCCCCTCTATCTCAACCGCTTATACAAGATAGGTCTCACAACAAAACATTAAATATCGCATCAACTCATGCGTAACTACAATAGCATAATAGTAATCCATCGCCAATTGAACCAAACCACACAAAATCTAACCCCCTATGATACCTATGTATCGCTATTTATATGTTGTTGGCTCCTTAGTCATTTACAATGCATTACCAAAACCCTAACCCTACCATTGTTAGGTCTTCCTCCCATGCGTGTGTGTTTTTCTTCCTTCTAGTTGTTGTTTTCCCTTGCATGCACGCGTGTTGTTCTTTCTTCTAGTTGTCGCTTTGCTCGTGCATGTTTTCTTTCCCAAAAAAACCATGCTTTTCCACTTTAGCCTTTGGCCTACCTCCAACAGGCCCCCAACACTGACATGTGGCTCATCTCGAGCCACCTATCCTTTGTGTGCTTCTTCGACCTCCTTGGTGATCGCCTGGAACTTTTCCCTGAGCTTTGTTTCCTATGTTTTCACCTGTGCAGTCTTCTCCTTGAGTGTGTCCACTATCTGGACTGCAATTTTGTCACTAATCAGTTCCACGAACTCTGCCTGGGTCTGTGCTATATGCGCCTTGGCTTTTTCTGCTTGTGCCAGGACTTCTGCTGCCCATTCTTGCAACGGTTCCATTTGAGCCTGCCACTCTTGTTTCTGTGTTTGTGCGATAGTGAGCTCTGCCTGTAATTTCTTCATCTCCTACATTCGCTTGACGCATTCTGTAATTGGCATTGTCTTTTTCCTCTGTTTGAGTTCTTGGATCGTTGCATTGATCCTTTCTTCTTCCTTATCCCACTTTTGGACTTGTTGATCCTCCTCTAACTTTGTTCAAATCTGTGTTGCTTTATCGAACAATTCAACGGCTGTACTGACCTGTTGCTCTATTTCCCGCAACTATGTTGTTGCTTCCTGCTTCCTTTGCTCCTTGAATTTTGGTGGAGTGGTTGGTATGAGTTGTTCTCGGAGATTCTCTATCTCCTTCTAGTATTGATCGATTTCCTACACAATCCAATCAATCTTTTATGATCCTGTGATTTCATCTCTCTGCGCTGCCTTTGGAATATTCTCGTAAGTTCCTGCCACTTTCTTCTCCAATCCTTTTATGCGCTCCCTTTCCTCCTGGGTCTCAGATTTAGCCTGCTCATAGACTATTTCTAGGGCATCTTGTTTCTTTGTTGCCTGCTTCAATTCGGTTAAGTGATTGCGTGCAAGAGATTGTACCTCACGGTTTACACTAACCTGTAACCTGTGTAGTTCCCTTGATGGTATCCTTGTCAACACAAGTTGAATTTGGCTTAATTCCTTAAAGGGTGTCTTCCCCACAATTTCGTCCATGTGTAGAATACTAGGGTTGATATGGAATGTTACGTGTGGTTGTAGTATTTCCTAGACTGACTCTTGTTCCTCTTCTTTCACTCTTCCTTTTGTCTGCGGTGCTAATGGTTCGAGTCCCCTATTGCTTGCTAGCTTCCCTTCCCTGATTTGCTTGAGGAGTTGTCGCATGTCTACCAAATTCTCTTCAATCCTATCCTTGTGGTGTGCAGCATGGTCGAAGTCCTCGGATAGACAATCATGGACCATTCGGGCTATCATTTCCCCATCGTCATCCATGATCGTATACTTTGGTGGTGTTCTTTGTGCCTTTGATTTCTTGTGCGTGCCTCCTATCTGTGTGGCTAGCCTCTTGCTTCCCCCCGGTTCATGTGGGTTGGGATTTAATGTGGTCTCTTGCGCGGGCTTGTCCTATTTTTGTTTATCCTTGGCTAGTTGTGTCTTATATTTCTTTCCATTCTAGGTCCTTGTCTTCGTTGGGCCTTCTTTTGTCTGTGTTGCTTTGCCCTGGCATGTTCTTCATCTCTTGGACACTTGAATTTCCTTTGGTTGGGTCTCTCCCTGCCCTGCCTCTTCTTATGTTGTTCTTTCTAGTATTTCCTAGGTAAGGACGGGAGTCTTCCATTCATCGTCCCATTCTTTGATGACCATGTCGATGTCCCCCTCTGTGATATAGTAGCGCATTTGCAACCATTGTTTATCTGCATCCTTCCTTTCCTGTATCCACATTGTATGTCATGTGGCCTGGAATTTGGTGATGTCCCCATATCGCGCGACAGCTTCTAGTGTTATTCTCCACATCTTGGAGATGGCTTCTTGTAGGTCACATAGGTATCCTTCAAAGATAGACCCATTCACCTTTTTGCTCCTAGCCTCTGTCCTGGCTCTGAGCAAAAAATATCTTTCCCCTAGATTTGGTTTGGGTCTAGTGCCAAAAACTACATACCTTGGCTCTCTCCATCCCATGAAGGCTATTAGTGTGATCATCCATGAATAGTGGAACTCTGTTCCTAGATCCTTTGCACCCTTGTAGTCAACCAGGAATAAGTTCAAGAGATACGGTGCCCAGCTCATTGAGGTGCCTTCTGCACACTGAGTTGCAACTGCAACGACTCCAACTGGGACTTCCTCCCTGTGACATTTTCTTAGCAGCTTGCAGGTTAAGATCTTCGTGCCCAGTTGTGTTGCGGCATCGTTGATTCTCTTGATAATGATCCCTCTTATTCCCCTGTCAGTGCCTTACTTTTTCTTCATGTCTTCTACTATCGCTTTCTCCCTAGATTTTTCATCCAGAATCTACACGGGATCCATGCCCCAAGTTGGCAATCATGTTATGTTTGTGATAATCTCTATGTCTATTGACGCAAGCTTGTCCAACCAGATTTCCCCGCCGTGTGTGACTACTAGCAGTTGCTTGACGCATGTTGTTGCATGTTCACGCCTGACAAAATGTGGTAGGTCCACCAGACCTAAAATTCCTATCTTCTGCAACCTGGTTTCCCATTAAATTGGCTGATCAAGCGATTCCCCAAACCAACTCGTGCCCACTATCTCCATGTATACTCTTTTTGCAAGCTCTGGAAACTTGTTTTTGTCTACTATGTCATGGTATGAATATTTAAGCTTCCTGATGTGACCCAGTAGCTCTAGTCCTACCTATACCCCATCTAGTATGCATGGTAGAATGATTTCTGATGTCGGTTTATTGCGAGCTGATCTGGGTATCTGTATCTTGTCTTTCCTTGATGGTGGTGGTTGGCTCGAAGTTCCAGCGACTTCTATTTGTTCCTCAGTCTACAATTCCAGCTAACTCGTGATATCCTCGACCACTCCCTCTGGTGGGTGGTCTGATATGGTCGTTTGAGACTCGTCTAGCTCGATTGTTGTGTCCCGATTCGGATTTGTTCCATTGCCTTCTGGAGTTGGTTTGGTGTTCTCTGGTTGCACCTCCTTTAGGGTTTCTGCTTCCTCGTTCTGCGGCTCCTGTAATTCTGTCGGTATGTCTTTATTATTTCCCTCCAGTGTTGGCTGTTGGATTTCTTCCAGTATGGGTGTCGAGTGCACCGATGTTTTTTTTGGGGATGGGATTTCATCGATGTTGATGATCTCTAGCGGTTATTGTTCACCTTATTCTGCCTGTCCTCGTGAGCTAGTATGAACTCTGGTTTTTCGGGTGGTCTGGCTCAATTCTGCTTGCTTGGGCGGTGCCATGGCGGTGAATGTCAACCGTTTTCTGGGTTCAAATGGTCTCTGTGACCTCTATGAACTCACTTTGTGCTTTTTGTCTTCTATTTCTCTCTGTCTACTCTTCTTTTGCGAATAGACTGTTTGCTCCTGCGTCTGTGTGTTGTATGGGTTTTCCATTAAGATTTTCGATGACGTTCCTTCATTATCATTTTTAATGCACCTTAAATACGGGTTCAATGAATCTCTAATGGTTTCGTACCTTCCATTAATCTTCCTTGTCATCTTTAGTTGGTGCGTTTAATGTGGCGTCCCATCGGTCCTTTCCATCCTTTAATTCTGCCTATTGTTGTCATGTCGTCTTACTTTTGTCGACTTTGCTTTCCTTTCTTGTTTCCCTTTGTATGTGACCGTTGTCCTTCTCCTCGCCGAGTTTGTGTTCCTCCATGTAATTTATCTTTCTTTCTCCGACGCGTTGTGTCCTTTTTGTTTCTTTCCTTTTGTTTTTTGTTTTTTGTTTTTTTTTTTACTGTGCAGTGGCTGGTCGACTGTCCTTGTAGAGCTTCAGTCGGCTCCCATTAATCATTCCTCTGAGTTCTGCACCTGATAAGTCTCTTAATTGTACATCTCCTCCATCTGTGACAAATTTTACTACATATGGTCCTAATCAATGCATTCTGAGCTTTCCCGGGTGCTGAAACAATTTGTTTTCATACATTAGTACTAGGTCTCCTTCCTTGAACGTATTCTTCTTGATGTGTCAGTCATGCCAAGATTTACCTCTTGCTTTCTGAACTTGTTGGTGGAATCCTGCTAAGATCTAGTCTTCCTCTATGGTCATTAACTGATTTAGTCACTCCTGTACTATGCCTCATTCTGTCATTTGTGTAATTGTTGCTACACGCAAGCTTGGTACTAGAAATTCTAATGGCACCACTACTTCTTGGACATAAACCAGTTTAAATGTTGTGTGCCCTGTCAATTTTTTGCACGTAGTCCTGTATGCCCATAATATTGTTGGTACTTTGAGATCCCAATCATCCCTGTTGACATTACAAATCTTTGTCAGCGCATTCTCCAAGATTTTGTTAAATGCTTCCATAGTACCATTTTCCTGTGGGTGATATGGTGTGCTCTTCTGATGATGGACTTCAAACTCTTCATTCATAGCGTTGATGGTGTTTTTTATGAAGTGTGTGCCTTGGTCACTCATTAAAATTATTGGACACCCAGATCTAGTGATTACTTGTTTGAATAAAAAATGTGATGTTGCTTCTGCGCTGCAATCCTTCACTGGTGCGGATTTCGCCCATCTTGTTAGGTATTCCATCACAGTGATAATGTACCTTGCTCCTGTTATTTTTGTTGGTGGGTTCATTGGTCCCACAAAATCGATTGCCCATTTATCAAATTCCTGGAGTGTTACATGTGGTTGTAATGGCATCTCATCCCTTCTATTGGGTTTTCCTACCCTTTGATAGACGTCGCATTTTTTATAGTACTCCTTCAAGTCTCTGTGAATCGTTAGCCACCATAGTCCTGCGCGCAATACCTTCTATGTGGTAGCTTTGCTTGCATAATTCCCTCCTGCTATTCCTTCATGGACTTCTACTAAAACTCTTAGTCTTTTGTGTTCTAACACATATCTTCGCAAGATGCTATCTACGCCCATCTTATATAGATGTCCTGCAATCAGTTGATAGTCGGCAGTGCGGACAACCAAGATTTTCTTCTACGCAGTATTATACTCTTGCGGCGCAGTACCTGTGCTCAAGTACTGAATGATATCTGTGAAGTATTCATCAGTGATATGAACTGAGAATAGTTGTGCATCCATAAAGTTGTCCTCCAAGTTTGTAGGTTCTTCTCCATTGGTGACTCTTGATAGGTGGTCAAGTCTTGCATTTAACTTTTCTGGTTTGATGATTACTTCAAAGTCAAATTCTTGGAATAGTAGTAACCATCGACAAATTATCCCCCCCAACACTAGCTTGTTGACTAAATATTTCAGGGCTAAGTGATCTGTGAACATCTTAAAGTGTTTCCCCAATAAGTAATGTCTAAAATTTTGCAGTGCATAGACCATAGCTAGGCCTTCTCTTTCTATCGTGTTATAGTTTTTTTCTGATTCAGATAGCTTTCTACTCGCAAATGTTATCGGGTGATCCAAGTCCCCCACTCCTGGCTGCGCCAAGATAGCTCCAAGTGCTATGGTTGATGCATCTACATGTATGTAGAATTTCTTCTCTCAATATGGAAAGACTAATATCGGCATGGTGACCATATTTTCCTTTAGGGTATCTAGACCATGTTGGCACTCGTCGTTCCACTGAAACTTTGTGTCCTTTCTTAGCAACTTTTCCATCGGTGCAATTGTCTGTGCATAACCTTTGATAAATTTTCTGTAGTAACCTGTGTGTCCCAACGTCGCTCTTAGCTGACAGACTATTTTTGGTGGCGGTAAGTTAACAATGACTATGATCTTTGCAGGATCTACTAATAAACCATGTTTGCATATTATATGGCCCAATAGTATCTCGAACGGTGTTCTGAATATGCATTTCTTTATATTCAGTGATATATGACACTGCCTGCATCTTTCCAACATTAGCCTTAATACTTCTACATGATTTTTCAACAAACTATAGACTGTCCAATCATCCAGGTATACTTCGAGAAACTGGTGGATGAATTCCTTAAACGAAGCAATGACTACTCTGGAAAATATTGTTGGTGCATTCTTCAGTCCAAACGGCATAACTATGTACTGATATTATCCCCATTTTGTCGCAAACATGGTATTGTATTTGTCTTCTTGTGCTATCTTGATATGATGGTAGCATGAGAATCCACTAGTGAATGAGTAGGCTTTGTGTCCTCCTATGTTCTTTAACACTTCATCCATGAACGGTGTAGGGAATGGGTCATGTAGGCATGCATCGTTCAACTTCCGCAAGTCGACGCATATCTCGATCCCTCCTTGTTTCTTGTCATGTACTACTATCGGGCTTATCCATTCTGATTCTTCGACCGGTTCTCTTATGTCGGCTTCTAGCATCTTGTCAATCTCAGCTTTTACTTTCTGCTTAGATATGGGGTTCAGTCTATATGGTCGTTGTCTGATCGATCTCGCTTCTAGTCTGAGTGGTATCTTCATCTCTCCTAGCTCTCCTGCTCTACCCTTCATCTATGTAAATGTTGTGGGGAACAAGTCGTTGTATTCTCACAATAGTTTTGTTATGCTTTCCATTGTTTGTTCATCCCAGTAATCTCCAATGCTGGCCATTTTGGGATGCTTGGTTGTCCCGATGTTGACTTTATTTACTTTAATCGGCATGGAAATGACTTATGATTCTATGGGTGGGCCTTCGACATCTCTTTCTCCTTCCTCTTCTTCAACCTGAATATCGCGTTGATCATCTTCATCCGGTGCTTCCTCTTGCACATGGTAACATGACAACAATTCCTTGATTGTCTGTTTATTTCATTGTTGTTCTTCTATGATAAGTTCTATTTCTGGTGCTTGGATGAATATCACTCCTCTTATCTTTTTAAGAGTAGCATCTATGTTGTGGTTCTCATGCTCGACTGAGAAGGTGACTGTGAAATTTTGTTGCAATAACATCCAAGTCGTAGTTCCCTTGCACAATTCATGGTCTGTATACCAATTCGTTGGGATTCCCTCGAGAGTGTGTATAAAGTAATGAGGCCATTCCTCTGGAGGTGTCATTTTCCATAGTGTTCTACACTCCTCCAAGTGTTATGTTCGTGCTCTTTGTCCATCATACTTCTGTTGTTTGTTTTTTTTTGTTATGCGTCGAACCCTATGCACAGTAACCTCTTGCATTGGTACTAGTCTGTGATTGTCTCTTTGTGTGCACCCCACCATCGTGCAAGTGTGGCCTTGAGTGCTAGATCAAGTGTTAACAGTCTCTGGTTCTCTAAGACTTCATATTCGTAATGTGCTAAGAATTTTTCCAAATTGTTTACTCCGTGGAAACTGGGTGGTTCTCTGATTTTTGTGCCTACCCATCTTACGACGTGGTCTATTTGTGCACATCTCTTCGTGGATACTTCATGTAGCCTTTGTTTCCAGTTCTCTAAATCAGTATATGAATCTGTTTCACAAGAAGTGATGCTCCACCAACCGAGTATCTCGTCTACAGTTGGGTTTACATAATCCTCATCGCGCGCAGTTGTTATGTACAACTGGTTGATTTCCTCTAGGTCCAAACAAGTAGTTTCTACGAACCTCTCTCCTTCTGATGGGTCTAATGGTACGATGACCCTGTATTCTCCTGACTCAAATGTCATTTTCCTGGTCTTCAGGTTGATTATGGCCTAGTTTTCAAACACCCAATCCAGACCAAGCAATGTTGGGTAAGGTGTCATGCCATCCACAATTTCAGTGACCTCAAAATTTGCTTTAGTGCGCACTCCATCTAGGTCTACTGTCACTCCTTTCAGTATGCCTATCAGTAGGACTCTGTGTTGGTTCGCCAGTTTCAATTGAACAGGTGAATATCCTAATGTGGGCTCTCCCATGAATTGCCATGTCTTCTTTGGTAGTACATTAACTTCAGATTCTAGATCTAGTATAATGTCTCCCATATTGAAATCTCCAATGTTGGAATTCATTCTAAATTCCCTACTTGTTCTTCTTCTTGTGTGTAGGTGATTCACATTTTTTGGTTCTATCTTTCCTTCCATTTCGAGGCTACATTTTTCTAGTATGTTTTGCAAGATTTTCCCAAATGACAGATCACTTAATACCTTTACACATGATTGCAAAAATCCTTTGATTGTACTTACTTGGCCCATGGAATGTATTTCGCTGGTATGATCCAATAGTGGAGGAATTTTGTATTCGAGTGCTTCCTTGCTTTGTTGCGCAGTTGAAGTCGTCGCAATATATTCCTTCTGAAATTCTTGTCAGGATTGCTTAAATGTCTCCTTTTCCTTCTGTGCGTCGAACTGCTTCCTTGGTTCGGTGTTCTTTTTCACCCATTTATTTTGTGTTGGCGCTTGTCGAACAGTGACGTACCCTATTTTAGCTCCTCCATGAGTAACTATATTAATGTTATGTCCTTCATCCCTTGCTTCGATGGAAATCCACTGAACATTCTGGTTGTTCTGATTCCTCTCTTCCTAAATCTTTACTAGTAGTGTCGGACATTCTTCTGTATCATGGTCCGATGCACGATAATACATACAAGTTGTTGGTGGAAGTGGACATTCCCTTGTGTAATGTCCCAATTGTTGACAATTGTGACACACTATTGTTCCTCTACCTCATTTGAAACCTCCTCTTACTCGTCCTCCAACTCTGTAGCCTGCTCAATCTCCTCTCAGTGCATTATATGGAAGCGCCAAATTATACTCTGTGGTATTGTACTGAGGTTGTGTCGTGTTGTAATATGGTTGTGCGTTATTAAATGGTTGTTGCACAGTATTATACTACTGTTGCACAGTGTTGTATAGAGCTAGACCTTGATTAAACTATGGTGCGGCTTGCCCAGTCATTATTTCTGCCTGCACCCTATATGCGTCGGATGTCCTTTCTTGCATCAACTCCATAGTTCTACAATCTTTGTCATCATGGCCCACTGACTTGCAAAAGGTGCAATATGAGCTCTTCGGGACTGTCTGGTATTTCTGCATCATCATGCACTAATAAGGTTCATGACCTGATTTCTTACAGATTTCATACCATAGTCCTCCTATTGGTAGCGGATTTGGCATTCCTGTTGCCATATACTGCGCGAATGTTGGGCATTCGTTCTTGTGGTGTCCTTATGTCCTCCATGTGGTACACCAAATGGCTTCTCATTTATCCTTGTTCTTATTCTGGTTCAGTTGAAACGTTAAGTTCTTCAAGTCCTCCTTCAGTTCTTCAATAGCTGTGTCCGTCTGTTGATATTTATTTTCTTCCAGTTGTAAGGCTGCCTACAGAGCTTCTGCCTGCATTTGGAAATTATGTTGTCGCAAAGGGCATTTTAAGTGTGGTAACAGTGAATTGACAAATAAGTGTCTATGTTGCATCTCAGTCATGAGATACTTTAACTTTCCCTTCAGTCACTTGAATCTCTGACCAATATCCCATATGGATTCTCCTGGTTTCTGTCTTATTTCGATCATCTCATTCATGTACTGATCTTTCGAGCTCGGATTCCGGAACTCATTTATCAGTAGATTCTTAATGTCTTCTAGTGTCCTTGTCGTCCCAGGGGCACTGTTTGCGTCTAAACTCATGTACGAGTCTAGTGCGCGGTCTCTTAGCGTAATAGCTAGCTATGCAAGTTTGGTATCTTCGTCAGTGATTTGTTTTTCTTCCCAGATCCTTGAACAAATGAACAAATGTTTCGCAGGGTCTTTTGTTGCTTCTCCTTGAAATTAGGGTAACCTAACGGTGGGATCATGTCCTGCCATTTTGAATGCTGAACTACTAGCCCCGTGTGGTGTAGATACTTGACTAGTGCTTCCTAACCTGGATCCTCCAGTTGTTGTTCCTTGCGTAGATGTACTTCTTGTTGTCTGACTGCTTCTGAACTTCGATTGTCTAAACGGTGGTGTTTTCTTTGGTGTATTAGTCACACATGGGTTTATGGGTTCCACACTGACATTGATATGGATAGAATTGCTACCTTCTTTCCCCGTTCTTGGACCTCTCGTCTTCCTCTCATATGTTGCGCGTAGGATTTCCTCAATCTTCTCCACAGCCCAGAGATTCGCTACCTCTTCCTCATCGCTCGCCAAGCTTTCCCTCGCGGCTACGACTCTCTTCTTAGTATTCACCTTGTATTGGTAGGGTACTCTGTTACGCGTCTTTACGAATGTCTCCATGATCTGCTTGATCTAGTTGTTGTCCATCATGATCAGGTCCAAGGGTTCTTCCTGCTTTCTCTTATCCTTTCCTCCTTCCATTTCTCCTCTTTCTGTCAGTGCTTCCCCCCTTCCCCATGCACACAGGGAAATTTAGTTGACTTATTCCATTGTCATTACACCTTTGTTATATAGAAATATCTTAATCGAAGTATAGAGTGATCGAATGTACCTTCATCGAGGTCCCCGTAGAAACTTTTTCTCCGCTACGTTGTACAAATTCATTGTGTCTACTACAAACTCTGTGATAAAACCTACCACAATACTATCAAGCCAAAAGTCTACTATGCGGGTGAACTTTTTGTTCACCTGCTGAAGTTGCTCAATCTGTATCGGGGTCCACTCTATCTATCGAATCTGGTTCTTTGCATGGTTATCCTTCAACCTTAGTATCCACTACTATAATAGATGTGGAAAATCATAGAAAAATACTTCGTGTAAATCAGTAAACACATATTTCTCAAGATATTTGTGAGGTGTTAGTCTAGGGTTTCTATTGTCTTTTTGTGCAAACTCTAGCTCCTTAGTTCTTATCCAAGTTTTGATCTCTGCTTTTGTGGGATTCCATGGTCTTAACATTCCCTCCTAATAGCTCATTGGTCTCTTCCCTAACCTTTTCTTAATCTGCTTCCGACAGATCTTTGAGTTATCCTCTCTACTCAATCCTCTATTGTTCCTACTAATGGAAATGGAACCATTTGTTGGTTAGTTCTCTCCTATACTATCTAAGTTTATTGACCTAGGGTTCATGTCTATTCAGGTTTCCAACAAAGCCTCTAAAACTATCGGCCCTCATGGTAAACCAGAAGGCAATGCAGCACACAGAATGCGTTGTGCGGTCTCACCCGAGATAGCTTTAATGGGTGGTTGTAATACTCAGGTGTTTACAGCCTAGGATTGAGTGGGAGATAAGAAAGCTAAATATTTAACCATTATTATGACTTGTAAATGCAACATACTGTTATTCACGATTTATACAGTAGATCCATAGGCTTATTCCTTCAGTTTCGCAAAAGCACTTAAACAGAGAATATAACAACTCATTCATTCAACATAATAATAATAGCTTCATACAACCAGAGATATGAAAACATTCATCACACAACACAAATGTTACCGTGGTTCACACCCTCCTGGGGCTACATCCACAAAGATTTGGCTCTATCGAAAGTGTCGCACTTTCATTGTGACAATGAAAGTGCGACACTTGCGACACTATCGAAGTGAAGAATTTTGATCTGTAGCAATTATGCATGCCCAACACTTTGATTTTATCTACTCTCAGTCAAATTCTCTATATTACATCATTCCACATGATCCTAGGTCTCGATATATTTTCAGAACCCAAACCCAGGACCCCATGTCAATGGTGTGGTTGGTTTTGTTTCCCATGCCTCTGTGAACTAGTTAGTTGATCAAATGGGTCACATGTCTATCTTGTCACATTCATCAGCAACTGAAGAATCCTTAGCAACCTGAAGGAAAGAAGAAAAGGAATAAGAAGAAAAATTCCAAAACTGATAAAAGTATTGTGCCCACCTAAGACACTCAGGAGGGAGGCACAAAAAAGAAGAAGAAGAGTTGTTTCCCATGCACGATTTGTGGGGAGGACTACCCACTCATTAGTGTCCTTGAAAGGATGATATCCGTTTTTATTGGCACAACAAAAGGCCCCCCAACAACTTGTTGTTTTAACTCATCATTCTCCCCCTCAACCTCAACATATGGTTGCAACAAATCATGCCCCTCTACAAGGGGGCATGGCAAGTACCCCTAACCAGAGGGGGATTTCTTGAATGCTTATGTTTTCATGTGTCACCACATCGTCAATTTGAAAATGTGAGCCAATAACTATGACACATATGAGTATATTCATGTTGTGCATGAGCCAACATATTCATCCTAGCCTAGTGGTCCTCTTCATATTGAGAATCCATTTTTTGACATGTCACTTTTCCCCCTAAAGGGCGTTCTTCGATGCACGATGTATCATCCAAACACATGGGCCACCCACAACTATAGTATTGTGGAAGAATTGGCCCGTGCACCTTGTGTTGTGTCTGACCTCAAAGTCCTCCAAAGCTACCTAGTGCAATGAAAGGCCTTGTTGTCAGCTATAGGTTGGTCGATCCCTTAGAGTCGAGTTTGATTACCTTTGATTCTAATCAGGTTACTCATAGGCTCTCCCGTCAAGTTTCCTTCCAGATCAAAGTGCGCACAATGGGGAAAAACATCTTCCGGACAATGGTTGATGGAGGAGCCTCGACTTGCATAATGCATATTTCTTGTTGGAAATCCCTTAGCTCCCCTAATCTTGACACATCTACAAATATGTTGAAACCATTTGATGGTCACACGTTCCAGCCTCATGGAATAATCATCGCCTTACCCATCGAGTCAGGTTGTAATACTGTCTCTATTGTCGTAGAGGTCGTTGGTGCACCTCTTGAGTAAAATTTGTTACTCAGGCGTACTTGGATATATGAGATGACTGCAGTTGTCTCGTGAGTATTTAGGGTCTTACGCTTCCCTTATCAAGGGAATATAGTGACAATCGATCAACTTGTGTTCTGCACCCCATACCTTGGATCCAATGTGGGGTCAAATGTACCCTTTGTTGGTGATACTCAACAACCTGATATGCATGTTGGTGTGGGGATGTTCAGAGATCCTTCACTTATGGTTATATTTCCCCTTCCCCCACCATCTACTACTGCAACTATGACTCCTATCAACATGATTTCATCGTTTACCAGTGGATCCCTCAACTCTATTGATCATTGGGTGGTACTTCGTCCTGAGGATGTCAAATCATTTGGAGATTCCATACCGATCATAGTGGTTGAGATTGTCGATTTGAAAATTCCATCAACATCAACCGATATTATTCAACACCTCCATCCTCATATGGAGTGTGATTAACCTAGTCAGTCCATATGGGTTGTTGACTATCCCATTTCACATGACATCCTATATTTTGAGTTGCCTTCAAAAGTGGCCATCCTGGACATCATGGCTTCCATTGATAAGCCTAGGGAGAATTAGAATCATCACACCTTATTTATCCCTGATTCAAAACCAATGAAAATTAACATGATGAGTCCCGATCAGATACTGGGGACATTTTTGGGGGCATCCAGTGAAACCCCTAGTCTTGACCCTTTCCCACCTCGAATTTATATTCTGGAAATTGCCACCAAATTCTCTGCTTCCCCTTCCATCAAAGATTTTCATTTTGTACCTCCTTCATGTCTTTATGGGTCCCATAAAGGAGTCATTGTAGCTCACAAAACCACTAAGGATGAGTATCTTGAGCCACAAAGATTCATTCCTATGTGGCATGGCCCTGGCATGGTGAGCCATATGATGTCGACATCAGCTCACAAGTTCTTCGATTATGAAAAGGATCCTTGGCTTGAGCCTAGCAATGGGATCTACTTGGTGTAAAGCATCAAGATGTGTAGTGCCTTGTACATAGGTGTGTGGTGTGAGTTCTTTTTGTTTTTCATATATCATATCCAAAAAATCCAAAATATTTTCTTTTTTGAGATTCCACTACTCGTTTTGACCCTAAAATCTAGTTTACATGTGTTGATAGGATTACGGGGACTTTTTTATGAAGATGGAGACTTCCACTGAACTTGAGGTATGTGTTCCAAAACTAGCATATAGGGATAGTGTTAGCGTTAGAGATTTCTCTTTGACTACAAAAGAGAAATTCCTAGCACATCTTGAAATTGATTATATGGTTGGGAATGGGTGGTTCAAGGTTGAAGAGAAGAGAAAGGAAGAAAACTAGATTTAAACCATTGTAGATCAGTGATCAAGGGCATTGGGAAATGGAGTCATCTATAAATATCCTATGGATCAAATGTAATCGAGTTGAAGATAAGATAAGATAGTTGGCATGATGGCAAGTAGAAGAAAGTAGAACAAACATGAAATACACAAGCATCACTAGCAGATCAGACCTGAATACTCATGGGATAGAACATTCAATAAACATAAATGATTTTTGAGAATAAATGAAGAATACTTGAACGAAACACGTGAATTATAGGCTATCAAAACAAAATTGTACTGCTCAAGCATCTATATTTCACGTGTAATTATTTATGCTCAACCATTGACATTCATTCAAGTAAGAATATAAGAGAATGAAAAACAAATAAATTCACACTCTGATATCAAAACTCTCATGAATATTTAATAACAAGAAATTACAAAGGCATCTTCCCTGTGGGCTTACAATAAAGAACACACAGTTTTCATGCACCCAGAGTCTTTTCTAGAGCTTCATAGGTCCAACCCGCGACTTCCTTCCAAAAGGAATATCCCCCCCTCATTTTTTTGCATTTGAAGATATAGAATTTATAACATATAAAAAATTAGAAACTGTTGATATCTTTTAGTTGCAAATTTTATCATCAAACTACAAATAACAAAAATCCCTGACCAAGAACAAGAAATCTGGAACTAGTTTGCATATGGATACTTTGCTCGAAATATTGGCCTAGAAATATGGGATTTGTAGCTAACTATCACCATGAAAATTGGAATACAATTTGACCCTTTGACTATTGATATCATGCCTTCAATCTAGAATTATTTCTCTGCTTAGAAATCTAGAATTGTTTCTCAAATATTGATAGATTGATTAATTGATTTCTTAATTTTTAATTGGAGAGAACAAAATCTATATCTTTCACCTTCAAATTTAGAACTCATTTGGTTACCTTCTGAAAATTTGTATATTCTTGATTGATTGTTGATCTTTCTCCATCAAATATGGAATATGAGTTTGTTGTTGACAAATCTTCTTCCTCTAAAAACTCTTCCACTTGTCATCAATCTCCCTGGAATCTTGTAATTGCAAGGTGTTTTGCCACCTAATACTCTACCACACATGTTCTTTATTGGTTTTGTATACTAACAAGTCCAAGGTAATAGAAACTTGTCTTTTTAATAATAATAACACACGAGAAGAGCACAACTTGTAAGTATTGTCATCTTTAACTTGTCTTTTTAATAATAATAACACACGAGAAGAGCACAACTTGTAAGTATTGCCATCTTTGCCAAGAACTGCAGAGACCCTTTACCAAATATCCATTAAGGCGACCCAAAGATAAATAAGCTTCAGTGGTCTCTTAATGGGTATGATCATCATATTAAAACCAACTATAGAGCACTCATCAATGTGGGCATCTGCAAATATTTCTCGTAGAGCCAAGGACTTACACATATCAAGTCCATAAAGAGCTAAAAGTTTTAATGATTATGGATATATAAGTCATCCAACCAAACGATTTTGCATAACAAACAAATTACGGTAATTATGGTATTCTTGTAGACTTATTACAGTCCTCAATTGTATAACAAGGTGTGCTTCTTCTAACTTATGAGATGAAGTTTTCTCAATTGCAAGTCTACTCAATAAACATATTATGGCCCCTTTATTAGCATTGTGATACATTTCACCTAGGTCTGCCATTGTAGGGACAACCATTGTATGAACCCTTATATGTATTTCACCCGAGGATGATGTATAGGAAAGAAACTTGAAAATAGACGGTCTGAATTGTCAAGCGAGTGTCCTCCAATGTTATCTTTCCCACATCGTATGCGCATAACAGCCTCTCATGCAATCTCTCTAGTTATATCTCTAGTCAGTTCATGGCTAAACTTTTTCTTGTAAAGACTCGTATGAAAAGATGGGAAATAATAAACATGGTCATCTGTATATTTTGATAAAGTACGTGGCACTCTTATGGGCGCTTACCCTCGGTAAATTTGACATTTGGTAGCTCGAGTGCTTATTGGTGACGGTAGTTGTGATACGTTGTTGCATAAAATTGGTTATGTCTTGGAGGTTGAGCTCTATGATCAATTCCCAAATGACCTTTTTCAAAGCCAACCCAAATCGGTGGTTATTAGGTTGAACTTGGGTGTTTGGGATCCTTTTAACAACTTTAATTCATTTGATGACTAAGCACCATAGTGTTCCTTACAAAAATAGTCATAAAGGTTCATAATAATACATAAATAAGTTATCATATCACCCTTTGGAGAAATTATCACCATAGTAGTAATACTAGAAGATAGAATTTGTTATAGTGATTCGGTGTTATACTGAATGAGCCCTGCTACTAGAAGTTAAAAACTTCTCATAGCGAATTCCTTTAAGAATCCACCCATTTCGGTTTAGGAAGTTTAAACTTCTTGTAGCGACATTACAAATTTGGGTACTAACACTTGGCTCCATAGGGGATATCACTTCCATGCAAGGTGCTAATAATAGTAGACCATAGTGCCTCATTTTGTTTCTATTCCTGTGGAGTTCTGAAAAATCTGAACTCACTCCTGATCATCACACACTGCAAACCACAATTGTCTTGCAAACTGAAAATAAACTCCTCTACACTAGTGTTTTTATTCATTGGCATATGGAGTGATTATTCATAATCTATTGCACACTAGATCAAATTGATAACCAAATGCTCATAAAAGCAATATTATTTATGTACATGCACCTAAGTTAATTAAATCACCTATTTTTCTAAGGTATAAGCAAATTTCCAATGTAGCCATACAAGCAAATGATCAATTAACTGAGGCTTACTTCGATCTTTGATCATCAATAGGACAGGAGAAACTAAAAAGTACAAAAAATGATCTTGGATCTCATACTTACAATTATGGAATTTTGTCCTTACTAAGGTCAAAAAAGAAAATTCATTGTTCCATTTAGACTCCATGTAAATGGCCACGGGATCTTGGAAGGAATGGAGAAACTCCTGCTGCTCATCGATGAAATCCTATATTTCTATTTCAAGAATATCAAATATAGGCGCACTAATTTCTTGAAACTGTTGCTCAACACTTCCTGCTAAAGAAGACATTGTTGATTGATATGGTAACTCCTTAACATCCCCTTTGTTGCCTTCTTGAAAATCTGATTCATAGTTGTCATAAATAGGTTTGCTACTGTAGATTTCCATATGTGTTGATATAGACATTTTCTCTTCATCATCCTCATATCCATCATACACTAGTGGATTATCATAAAAATTTGGAACGACAATTTCATCATAGAAATAACTATTAGAAACATATGAGACAATGTCAAAAGCATCTACAACCTTGCTATCATCCTCTTTATTATCAAAACAACACTGAAAATCTTCCTTCTGGATGAAAGAACTGGAAAAGGGTTCATGTGTGATTGACTCATCTTCCACTTTTTCAACAATATATTCTCCTTCATCCTCATTACCAGAACAAAAAACTATTGCATGATGAATATATGATTTAAATTCCTTACAACAATGTTCAAAAAGTGACTCAGCTGGAAAATACCTTTTATAATGATCATGAAAAGACGTATGAAATTTTTTCAATGAAGAAATGTTGGAAGAAGGTAAGGATATGTACCATTGTCGGGGATCTCCCTCAAGAGAATACATGAACATCTTCGTAAGGGTATCTTCATGAATAATCCCCAGCTGATGCATAAATTTATGAAATTCTAACAAGTACTCTGCAAGATTATCATCCTTGTTTTCTCTAAATATGGGAAGGAAATTTCCCCATTCATCCACAATAGGAACAACATTTGGAAAACCAGAAACAATAGAAAATTAAAATGGAGAAAACCTCGCAACTATAATAGCCTACATTCGAGTATCAAATGATTTTGACATTCTGAAATAGTGGAGACGCCAGTGGATTATTCTGTCATGGAGTCGCCAGGTGAATGATCTACAGTCAAATTTTGTGTCTAGTTCTTGTTCACTGTCAAGAAATATAATTTATCATTATTGTACACCCAGGGAAATATAACTTCATGACTTTGGTCCCCGACAACAACGTCAAAAGATGTTAGCGCTAGATATTTCTCTTTGAATGCAAAAGAGAAATACCTAGCACATCTTGAAATTGATTATATGGTTGGGAATGGGTGGTTCAAGGTTGAAGAGAAGAGAAAGGTAGAAAACTGGATTTAAACCATTGTAGATCAATGATCAAGGCCATTGGGCAATGGAGTCATTTATAAACATCATATGGATCAAAGGCAATCGAGTTGAAGATCAGATAAGATAATTGCAATGGTGACAGGTAGAAGAAAGTAGAACAAACATGAAATACGCAAGCATCATTAGCAAATCAGACTTGAATATTCATGGGATAGAACATTCAATAAACATAAATCCTTTCTAAGAATGAATGAAAAAATCTTGAACAAAACACATGAATTATAGGAAATCACAAAAAAACTTTACTTCTCAAGAATCTATATTTCACGGGTAATTATTGATGCTCAACAATTTACATTCATTCAAGTAAGAATATAAAAGAATGAAAAATAAATAAATTCACACTCTAATATCAAATATCTCAGGAACATTTAATAACAATAAATTACAAAGACATATTTCCCGTAGGCTTACAATAAAGAACACACAGTTTTCATGCACCTAGAGTCTTTTCTAGAGTTTCCTAGGTCCAACCCTCAACTTCCTTCCAAAAGGAGTACCCTATTGGCACCGTATAATTTTTGTGCCAATTGATAAGTGTCTTCACACTTTTGCAACGCCCGGTAAAGTTTTGCAGCAAGAAAGGGATTTTGCGACACTCTTGAAATCGGCAATTTTGTAGCACCAAATAGCCAATGTTAGTATCAATTGCAGTGATCATCAACAACAAAAAGTTAGCTTTGGGAAAATATTTATAAGTTTTGGAAAATAAAAAATAAAATATTTATAAGTTTTGGAAAATAAAAAATAAAAAATAAAATTTCTTTTTTGTCTCGGGATCATTACAGGGTTTTGTAAAACTTTTTTTGTCTCGGGATCATTACAGGGTTTTGTAAAACTTTTTTTGTCTCGAGATCATTACAGGGTTTTGTAAAACTGTTGGGCCCAATCATCCACATATAAGGTGGACCCAGTCCACCAAGCATGGAACGTATTATTTAATCTACAATTCATGCAACACACAAGGCACCCAGAGGTAGTCACAAAGGGGCATAATTCTTGCACAACGCGTGAATGAATAACAAAGGCACCAGGATATATGAATAAAAGAATAACTATGTTCCTAATTCATGTGGGATATTTCCCATTTGATAAAAACATAAACATGCGCCAAGGAGGAAGAATAAATTTCAGTGCAAGAGACTTATCGATTCCTTTTCTTATTGAATAGCAAAGCAGTTGTTTTCATTATAGATAACGCTGAATCATCTATTTCACATGTTTAGTACAGATCAAACAAATAAAAAATGAGCCAACAATTCGGTCAAATCTGTTAGATTTAGGGTAAAATTGCAGAACAGTAATCTCTTTTAAATTTCAATGATTAAAACAACTAAATTTGTAATTCAATCAGAGATAAAACACATATAAAGTAGATCTATGAGGGATAGCAGCAACTTAAGAGAAGAACTTTGATCACATATGAATATAAACTCAGATCTAAGAATAGTACTCTGATCTAAAGTAGTAATGAACAGATCTAAACATAACAATGGATCTATAAGACTAAACACAGATTTCAGATCCAACAATTCTGTCTATTTTTT